>JARYMX010000134.1:0-69279 GCA_030169165.1 Centaurea solstitialis
TAAGTTAAACTTTAAGGATAAAATAGACATTTATACATATTCACACGTGTATTAGTATACAAAAACAAATAGTTTTATTGATTCAGATTTCAGACTTTAGCACCACTTCTTAAAAGTCAGACTACATCTCTTAGAAAACAAACGCCAAAACATTTAATAAACCTATTTATAAAATAAAATGAACAAAACTTTTAGATTGTTAACCAATCTCGAAGTGTATTGTATTAACCGTATAAAAATGTTATTCTTTTATGAGTAGTAAGGAAAATGTTTGTTTGTTAGGCCATCCGCAGACGTATAGGTCGTACAGGTCATACAGGTTGCCACATCAGCGCCACATCAGCTTTACCACCACCTTACCATTACCATACTATTTCATCATTACCCGTACCACTCATACCACTCTAAATAATTAATTAAAAAAATAAAAAGAAAAGAAAAAGTAGAGAGAGAAAGAAGAGAGAGATAGAGAGAAAGAAGAAAGAGATGAACTGTACCCAGGTACCGTTGGAGCTCCCGTGCAGGTGTGGCATGGCGGTGTTACCGCCTGTGCAGCTGCCGTGCAACTACCATGCAGGCCCGGCTGCGGATGGTCTAGTAGTTTAAGAAACTTTAAAGGTAGCTTATTTGGCCAATTATATATGCCTATTTAGTAATGACTAATGATATATAAATTCGCTTATTTGATGAGCATTTAAATGAAGTTTTATGCAACAAATGAAATATAATTTTTTTTAACCATGTCGCCATCAATTATGAAACATGATCATTTCATTTGTAAATAAACACTTTAAAAACATATACTCAATCTATATAAATAGATTAATTCATACATATATTCGCATTTCAGATAGGTTTTCTTAAAAAATTTATCAAATAAGCCTTAAAAATATTTATAAGATACGCTTGATTTGCCTTGGTGAAGATTTTCTTGTAATGGTTAAGGACAAAAATTTTAACTTAATTAATTAGAATATCTAATATTTATATATTTTTAAAATTATGTTGTGAATACTGATAAGTGTCTAAATGTTGCCACTTATTGAGTCTTTTTAGTGTCCATTTGTGTCTTTATTTTGCCCAAAGTTAGCATTTGAGTCTAGTTTACTTCTGTTTTTAAGATAATTTCATTTCTCATGACTTATGTGCTTAAATGTGTAAATATGTAGTTAATTAGTGTTATTTCTTTGTTTTTCAGGCTTTGGAAAGGAGCAGTTGCAGGACAGCCCTTTGGGAGTGCTATAGGAATGCCACCGGACTGCTGCAGGAATGCTGAAGGAAGGTTTCTGGGCCAGCTCATTACTTTTGATTCAAGGAACTGCTTTTGGATCTGACCCGACTTTTGACCCATGGGTTGCTTTTGTCAGACATTCAAGCCTGTTTACAGCTGTCTCCCTCTTCCAAGCCTTTTATTTGCCTATAAATACCATGTAGTTGTAACCTTTAAACCTTACATTTGATCCATATCACTTTCTAGTGATTTGGTTTCTCTTGTCACTACTCTTTAGTTCTTAGCTGCTGTTTTAGATTTAAATTTCTGTTCTTAAGTTCTTGGTTTGAAACTCTTGGTTCTTGAAACCAATCCGTAGGTTAATATTTTGAATCTTCCTAGTTTATGTCTTAATCTCTATACGGGTTTAAGCATTCAAACTAGTGTTGTTGTTGTTCTTAGTAGTTTTAATCAAAGCAATCTTTTGAAAAATCATCTTGTGTTGTGTTCTTGTTGTTAAAGTTCCAACGTTTTGATCTTGAAAGTGTTCTTGTTACTAAAATCCAAAGTTTGTAGTTTTTAATCATCTTGTTTCCTAGGAGTTGTTTTACACTCTGATTCTTTCTTAGTAAAGAACGTATTGTGTTTCAACTACCAAATTCAGTGTTTTCAAAATACCTGTTAGTGTTCTAGCTGTCAGAAATTAGTTACTTCATTTGCAAGACTAAGGTACAACCTAAATCCCACTTTTGTACTTTCAAGTACATGTGTAAGTACCTTGTGTACTTTTTGTCCCCTAAGTGTACTCTAGTAGTACTTTTGTCTCCCAAAATCCTTACAAGCAAGACTTTTGTTCCAAGTGACTTACCAGTATTTTATTTACCTGTTAACTGCTAACTGCTGCTAACTTTCTAACATCTTGGAATTACTACACTCTGTTTCTCTCTAGTAGGGAACGTATTGTGTAGTAATTACCAATTTACTTTTATTGCAATTTACTTTCCAGCAACTTTACTGGTCATAAATCCAGTGTTTAATTTCCTGTCAGTTACTTTTCTGCAACTTACTGGTCAATCCAGTCTTTACTGGTCACTCCAGTGTTTACATTTCTGCAATCTACTGGTCAATCCAGTACTTTAATTTCTGCAATTTAATTTACTGCTTTTGGGATTACTTACACTCTGTTTCTCTCTCAGAAGAGAACGTATTGTGTAAGTAATTACCACTCATTTGCTTTTCTTGCCATCATTTCCCAACTGGTCATTATTCCAGTATTCACATTTCCAAGTTATGAGTTAAACACTTGAGCTTGGGGTGTGGGGAAATATTGAGTGCAATGTAGTTGTAATTGTTCTAGATGCAATGTTGTATTATTGTGCTAACTATTTATTGCAGGAGTTTGAAGCGTTTCATTGAAGATTAAGTTAGGTTGATTGACGCCCAATCTGGCTTATGAAAATGCATTAACTTTCAGAGTTAAGGTTTACGTTAAAACAAATGCAGTAAAGTGAGAACAATATTACAGTGCTAAACTATTCATTGCAGGGATTTGAAACGTTACATTGAAGATTAAGTTGGATTAGTCTAGCTTATGAAAATGCATTAACTTTCAGAGTTAAGGATAACGGGAGAATAACTGCAGTAATATGTGTAGTCTGTATATGGTTTTTATCTGGCGATGAAGGTAACACTGGTTGTGCTAGGGCAAGTGACTAATATCACACCTGATTGCATGTTGACCAGTGTGCACTGTGGTCGGCCGTCTAGCCAGTGGTTTCACAGTTTTATAAAGCATCTTTAAACTACAAACAGCCCTTTTTGTATCTCTTTATTACCTGCACCCTGGGTTCTTTTTCTCCAATAGATTTTTACACACACTCACTCACCATTTGCTAAAACAAGCATCGGTTAAAATCCTCGAATTCGCCATCTGAAATCATCCCTTAACTGCTTTACCAACAACTGAAAAGACTCTTGCATTATTCCTTCTCTGTGGAAACGATATCTGGTATTTACTTACTATTATTACTTGTTACGGGACGACAGTAGTTCAAGGTGTATACTTGCGCCTGGTTCTATTTTCCAGTTGAATCTCCAGTTCACCTCAGTCGTTGTTCTCTAGTCTTGCTCTTGCCCCCAAATTCCATAATTGGGAGTGAAAGAAAAGGCCGTTGACAAGTTTTTGGCGCCGCTGCCGGGGAAGGAAGTTAAGAATCAATTCAGTTTTAAGTAGAGTTTTTAAGTTTTGATTTTTCTAACACCTTTTTCAGAAAAGAAAAGAAAAATATTATTTTATGCCAAGAAAAGCACGCGGGGAATTTTTGAACTTGATCCAGAGATTGAACAAACTCTCCGTTGGCAAAGAAAAATACAAAAAGATCTTTTGAAAATCATCCTAATGTTACACCAACAAGAAGAAAACCCACCCCCACATCCTAGTGATGATGAGGAGGAGTACAGTGATGAGGAGGAACTCTATCAGGAGCAAGACATCATTCAACTTGCTAATTCTAAGGATGGCGGGATTATGGACTATGCTATTCCTGTTTTGGGCCAGCTCCATTCAGGAATACTTAGGCCCAAAATCAAAGCCGCCCATTTTGCTCTAAAACCCCTGATGTTTTCCATGATCCAAACTAATGGCCAGTTCGGTGGTACTGCAGTTGAAGATCCACATTCTCATCTAAAATCTTTTATGCAAATAACAGATTCTTTCCGTATACCGGGAGTTTCACCAAGCGCCTTGAGGTTATCTCTTTTTCCATTTTCCCTTAAGGAAAGAGCCAGAGCCTGGTACGATTCACTCGAACCAGATTCTATAACCTCATGGAACCAAATGGCAGAAAAATTTCTAAAAAAATATTTTCCACCCACCAGGAATGCTAAGTCCCGACTTGATATTTCCACTTTTAAACAATGGGAAGATGAGCCAGTTCCTGATGCATGGGAAAGATACAAAGAACTTTTGAGAAAATGCCCTCATCATGGCATTCCGTACTGCATACAGCTAGAAACCTTTTACAATGGGTTAACACCCACTGCAAAGGGAATGATAGATGCTACTGCAGGCGGAGCTTTCACTGGAATCACATACAATGAAGGATTTAAGATCCTAGAAAAGATATCCAACAATAGCGGACACTGGTCTGACCCACGGGCAGTTCCACCAAGGAGAAATGCTGCTAATGTTCAGGATACAGATGCCTACTCAGCTTTGGCTGAGCAAGTTTCCAATATGGTTGAGATGATGAAGAATCTGACCAACTCTAATGGAAATGATAGGGCACCTAAAAAAGTCCGTTTTGTCACTTGTTCTTACTGTCAAGAAAACCATTTATTTGATGACTGTCCTGAAAACCCTGAAAGTGTTAACTATGTTGGCCATAACAATCACACACAGACTGGGGCCTTCTCTCCTACTTACAATTCTAAGTGGAGAGATCACCCTAATTTTTCATGGCGTAGTCCAGCACTTAACTCACCTATGCAGAAACCCCATGGTCAGACCAATCACCCTAGTCAGAATAATCACCACCAACAACAACAAAGGCATGTTCATTTTCAAAACCAGAACCATCAATCTTCTTCTTCTTCTCACCATAGGAACAACAATCAGAATGATGCCCCTCCTACCTTGGAGGCAATGTTGAAAGGCTTCATGGCCCAAACACAGGCATCAATCAAAAATCTGGAAAGCCAGGTTGGCCAGATAGCTCAGGAGATTAAGAAAAGACCTGATGGGACTTTGCCTAGTGATACTGAGACTCCTCAGAGACCTGGGAAAGAACAAGTCAAAGTTGTGACCCTTAGGAATGGTAAGACTTTAATAGAAAACAATCAGGTGAAATCACACACACCACCTGAGAAAAAAGATAAAGAAAAAGAAAATACAAAAACAGAGCCCGAGAAGAAAAAGGTAGAAAAAGAAAAAGATTTTGCACCATCCACTTCTTCTGATATTCCACAGTCTTCTAGAGAAAACAACAAGAGACCTCTGACTCATGCCCCACTTCCTGAAAGGTCAGACCTTCCACTTTTATTTCCAAATGAGTCAAAGAAAAGTCAAAAGAGAGAGAAAACCCATGTTAGTGATGTGTCACAATCTGGTGACAGTCCTAAGATTCATTTTACACCAAGCAGTTCAGAGACAATCCCTGAGGCAGAACCTGTAATACAACAAGTAGTAGAGTATGATGTCCTGCCTACCCCACCACCATTACCAGACCCAATTCCTGGGAAGACTACTATTCCATCTTCAGTCAGTCGTTATGTTCCTTACCCCCAAAGGTTAAGGAATCAAAAAGAGGAAATACAGTTTAAGAAATTTCTGGATGTTTTCAAGCAACTTCACATAAACATACCTTTGGTTGAGGCTATTGAGCAAATGCCAAGTTATGCTAAGTTTCTTAAAGACATCCTGAACAAAAAGAAAAAGCTGACTGAATATGAAACAGTAGCTCTGACTAAGGAATGTAGTGCCTTGTTAACCAACAAAATCCCACCAAAGATGAAAGATCCGGGATGTTTCACTATACCTTGTCTGATAGGAGGAAAGAATGTAGGGAAAGCCCTATGTGACCTAGGAGCTAGTATTAACCTGATGCCTTTATCCATTTTCAAATCCTTAGGCATAGGTGAAGCTAGACCTACCACTGTGACTCTATCTTTAGCTGACAAAACCATTGCATATCCTGAAGGAAAATTTGAGGATGTCCTAGTCCAGGTTGATAAGTTCATCTTTCCGGCTGACTTTATTATCTTAGACTTTGAGGCAGACAATGATGTTCCCCTCCTTCTAGGTAGACCTTTCTTAGCTACAGGCAGAACCTGATAGATGTCCAGAAGGGAGAGTTGACCATGAGAGTCCATGACCAAGAAGTGACTTTTAATGTGTTTAATTCTCTTAGGTACCCTGATGATAGAGAGGATTGTTCCATTCTGACTGTGATTGAGACTTGGTGTGAGAATGAGAGTAGAAGAGAGGCCCTAGGAATAGCAGAGTCTGAAAGTGATAGTGATGAGGAAGATTGTGAGGAGATAGTGATGCCTGAGGAAATCTTTGCTTTTGAGACCTTAGAGATTGAAGATAGGAAGACTCTTGTCCCTTCTTTAGATGTTGCCCCAGATTTAGAACTAAAACAGCTTCCCTCACATTTGAAGTATGCATTCTTAGAACACCCAGGGAAGTTACCAGTCATAATTTCATCATCATTAGACCCAGACCAGGAAGATAAGTTGGTCCAGATGCTAAAACAGCACAAGAAAGCCGTTGCTTGGACCATTGCTGATATCAAGGGCATAAGCCCTACTGTTTGTCAACACAAGATTATTCTTGAAGACAAAAATTTCACTTCAGTTGAGCCTCAAAGGAGACTCAATCCTGTTATGAAAGAGGTAGTTAAAAAGGAGATCTTGAAATGGCTTGATGCTGGCATAATCTATCCCATTGCCAGTAGTACCTGTGTCAGTCCAGTTCAATGTGTACCCAAGAAGGGTGGAGTTACTGTTGTACCAAATGAGAAAAATGAACTTATACCTACCAGAGTAGTATCAGGTTGGAGGATATGCATGGACTATAGAAGGCTTAACAAAGCCACTCAAAAAGACCATTTTCCTCTACCTTTTGTGGACCAAATGTTAGATAGACTGGCAGGTAAGGAGTTTTATTGTTTCTTAGATGGCTACTCCGGTTACAATCAAATAGCCATTGCACCAGATGACCAAGAAAAGACCACTTTTACATGTCCCTATGGCACTTTTGCCTTTAGGAGGATGCCCTTTGGATTATGTAATGCCCCAGCCACATTCCAGAGATGTATGATGTCTATTTTCTCTGATATGCTAGAAAACTCCATGGAAATCTTCATGGATGATTTTTCTGTATATGGGACATCATATGAGCAGTGTTTGAAAAATCTTGAAAAAGCTCTGGAAAGATGTGAGGATACTGATTTAGTCTTGAATTGGGAGAAATGCCATTTCATGGTTAAAGAAGGCATAGTTCTGGGACATCTCATATCCAATAGAGGCATTGAGGTAGACAAAGCAAAGTTGGAGGTAATTGCAAAATTACCTGAACCAACCACTGTGAAAGGAATCAGAAGTTTCCTTGGACATGCAGGGTTTTACAGGAGATTCATAAAAGATTTTTCCAAAATCTCCAAAACCCTTGTGTGTGTTACTTCAGCATGATCAGGAGTTTATTTTTGATGAAGATTGTAAAAAGGCTTTTAAAACCCTAAAAGAAGCTCTGGTCACTGCTCCTGTTGTAACCACACCTGACTGGTCTCAATCTTTTGAAATAATGTGTGATGCTAGTGTTCGCCCCTTTTCACGACCCTCTCTCTCGTTCTTTTAAATTTAATTATTTATTAATTATTTGAACGGTAGCGGTGCCAAAACGGGTGTGCAAAAGAAATAAAACAAGTAACCTTTGGTCCAAGTATAAACCTCCAATTACTGTCGTTTTCTAAAACAAGTAATAAAAATGGTACAAGTACCAGATATCGATCCCACAGGGAAGCGGTGAAAACAATCCTTCGAGATTCAGTTTCTGTGAGAGTTAACTTCAAATGGGGTTTGGATGAAAAAGTATTTGATTGGTTGGTTGATTATGAGCTACTTTAAGAGAACAATTGTAAAAAGGAGCCAGGGGTGTAAAGTCTTTTAGTTGGAATAAAAATAGGTAAATTGGATGAGAAATAATTTAATGATCTCAATTATGCAGAAATGATATCCAAGTAACTTCTGAAAAGTTATCACATTTTCATATAGCCTAATTATTTATCGATGAGTTTAGATGCAATCTTTAATGAAATGTTAAAATATATTAAAAATTAACACTTACGTAACCTCTGAAAGATTAACACATTTTCATGTACCTGACTCATCGTTAAATAATTAGTTATAATCTTTAATGGGATACTAGATCTGATACCAACTTTGAGAATAGTGCCAATTGTAGTCCCTTAAGAGACTAACACATTTTCATGTCTGTGGATTATTACCAGTTAATGATTAGATATACTCTTTAATGAAATGCTAAAGACGTGAGATAATAGCAACGAGTGTTGTCACCCACTCATATATCCCCAAAATAACATTTTAGTAACTTCTGAAAAGCTACCGCATTTTCGTACATCTATTTAACTGGTAAAAATCCAAATACAATCTTTAATGAGGCATTAAACTTAAAGTGGTAAAAATTGAGTTTATATAAAAGACTTCTTTTTCCTTTTTACCATATTAAAATTCCAACTTAAACATTACACCCCAAGCTATGAAATTAGCCTAACATGCTTGGGTGTGTTTTACAACTATATTTGAACGAATAGTAAATCAAGCAAAACAATGTTAGTTGTATGAGAATAAATATAAAATGCAGTATTTAAAACAGTTGATAAGGTGCCGAACTGGAGAAATGACCAGTTGAAATGTAAAACAGTTAATAAGGTGCAAACTGGAGTAATGACCAGTTGGAATTTTAAACACGTATGCAATACAAGATATAATATAAACTATAGAATGATAACTAACTTTGACGTAATTATAAATATATATATTTATATATGACTAGAATTCTTATATCAATATATATATATATATCGAACTATATATATATATATATATATATTGTAAATCCAAAACAAACACAAGAACAAAAGATGAGATACGGAAATTGATTATAACTAAACTGATGCCAAACACTTGGTATAGCTTTCGGGAATACAAAAGGATGTTACCAAACCCGAAAGCCTCGAGGATACCAAGTGTTCCAAAAAAAAGTCGTTCGGCCTCACCACGAGGAAACCCGAACGTATCAAGAAATGTAAAAAGTAGCAACGATGTTTTTGAGAGCTAAGTGGTGCGGGGTTCGGGTCTTAGCATACGACCGAACCCGAGCTAAGTGAGGGTGGTGATCAAAAGTTGGAAAAGTGTGTGTTCTTTGTTTTGTGGCTACACATATATATAAGGAAAATGTCATGGGCCTTGGGCCAAATTCTCCATGGGCTTCGGCCCATTAACTGGTTGGCCCAACTAGAGGAAAGCAGTCCAATCTTCAAGCTTCGATCCATCATCGAGTAATTGGTAGTTCGGCTCATCAAAAAGATCCACAAAATTCGGCCCATGACACCGATCCCCTGAAAATAAAAATCCTTTTGTAAGTTTAAATGGTTATATATAAAAATATGCCTATTAATGCAAAAGTGTAGGTTTTACGATGCATGCGACAAAATTTACGTGATTTTTGGTTATATAAATGAAAAAGACGAGAAAATTGTATAAAATATGCTAGTTGTGAGGGTAAAATATTTACCCTATCACATCCCTAAACTTGAATGGTTGCTTGTCCTCAAGCGACGGAAAAATAGAAGGGTTTCGTTCAGTTTTATTTTATTAGGCTAGTTATCATGCTAACATTATTTTGTCAGTTGACTGTTATTTTCCTGAAAGAAAAGAAATCATTTTTATATGACACCGTTTATTGATTTGACAGTTAGTGTTAGAAGTTGAGAAAGTGGTGCATAGTGCAACTTTGCTATTTCTTCCATTTCAAAGTTAGCTCAATGGTTAATTCTAGAGGGTGGTGCTGTAGGTGCGTGTTGCATCCTTATTTGTTTTTGCAAAATGGCACAATTTTTCTGCCATCTTCTCATATTGAGGTATGGTGTAGGCTTGCTTTGGCCTATGTGCTTGACTTTGTGTCATTCACCTTATCCTTGTGGGTTTTTATGAAATGGGTTGGTTAATGGTGTAGAAAGAGGAAAAAGAAATTTTTGGGTTAGTATTGTTTATATGCTAGCTTGGGGGGGGGTATATTCATCCCTAAACTTTAAAATTTTGCTTGTCCTCAAGCAAAGAGAATGGGTGCTTTAAAAGAGGACTGTATGTAAATGTGAACTGTGAGAGTTAAAATAGCCGAACTAATAAAGTTTGTGCAAACGGCTATGGGGTGGAAAGGTTAGTGTGTAATTGGTTGATGAGAGAAGTAGGTTTGAGCTTAACATTTGTTGGGAAGAATGGACAAAAGTGCAAGTGCATGCAGTTAGTCAACGAATAACCCTAGTGTGTCATTGAAACAATTAGTGTGTGCATATAAGGGGTTAGTGAAAATTAGTTTAAATACCTTAATGGTATTTTTAGGAAAATAACAGTGAAACGAGACAACTGAAGTTAGATTAAGTAACAAGCCTGCGGCCCAACAAGATCGTACAAAATACAAAAGTTCGTAAGGGTTTGACATAAAATTATAAGATGGACCAAGCATGTCCAAAATCTAGTAGACGACAAGTTAAAACAAAGTTGTATGAGTAAAGAAAAGTATGTCGCTTTTTAGACGTTAACCTATCAATTATAGTGACGTAGGGGTATGATAAGAAAATATTAAGGTGCATGATATCGTAAACTGCAAACCAAACAGTAGCCTACGGCCGTGAATGTTACCAAACAGCCGGTTACGGCTGTGCTGTAACCAAACAGCAGCCGATAGCCTATGGTTATGTAAAAATATGCATGCATGGGAGGAAAAATAGAGATGGGAAAGTTAGCGATCAAAGCGTGAGCCGAATATGAATGGAACAGTTAGCGATTTGTCCGTATCGAGGTAATCCGAGAGCCAAAATGGGTGGCTTATTGAATAAGCCGGAAACATATTATTACAAAATCCCATATAAATGCAATGTTTGGCAAAATAAGCATTTAATTATTGCGAAAGAAGAGTAAGCGAAACGTAGTAAAGAATAAAGGTAAAGAATCGAGCATGCATAGGATTGTGTAGATAACTCATTTGTACGGCTCGTGGATGTAAATAGATCGTAACCAATCGTGTGTGCATGTGTTGTATATATATGCACATCCCTAAACTTTCAATGTAAGCATGCATGGAAATTGGAATAAGTAAATAAATGAGAGAAGTTAACGTAAGGTTGTCGATATGCGGGAATATAAATGAAAGTTTCGGTAGGGAGAGAGAAATATCAAACCACTGCCTACTGTCGATGAGTAGGGGGGTGGAGCATCGGCTCCAACGGTGGGAGTGTGGGGTATGCTGGGAGACCATATAAGAGATCCCTGTTCACTGAGCGGACGGTGTCGCGCCAGACGCGGTCACGCTGGATATCGTAGGCACGGAATTCAAACAGAACCCGCGTGACCCAGCTCAACGTCTTCTGGTGATTGTGGTGCATTCGGAAAAGATCGCGAACATCCTGCATCTTAAAATCAGTGTTAGAAAAGCAGTGCTCGCATGGAGCATGTGCCATGGGGGTGTTTGTGCAAGATACGTCCAACGGCTCACATTTCGGTGAGGTGGTACTAAGCTCGTGTGTACAGGATCGCAGGAATTTATCCATGACTTTTCTTCCTAAAACCATGCGTTCGTTTGAAAAAACGTCGGTAGAAAAAATCCATACATTTGCCTTGGCCATAAAACCATGAATAATGGTGGGATAAAATAAACGACAATTTATTCGTGTGCAACTTGTTTTAATATTAGTGGAAATGAGTGTACCAATATCAAACGGATATCCTTTAAGGATACAATATAAGATAAGAACGCGACTAATACTGAGTTTAGAGTTGTGGCTCGTTGGAAACAAAGTGTGTTTAATAAAGTGAGCCCATACATTGGCTTCGGGCGTGAGGTTATTTATCCGGAGATGCCGGATTTTACCCTCAAAATACCAATCCGACCCGGGGATGGTAAGGGTGGCCAATATATCCTCTAAATCCGTATTAGTTACGTGTTTGCTTAAGTGATCGAGTTTAGAGTCCGTAATAGGACTCGTACCCAAAAGTGCATGTACGGAGGCGGGGGAATAATCGACAAGTATCCCACGAACGGGGATGCGATAAGAATCCCGGATAGAAGCCTCGGTGTAAAACTCACGTACCCAACTTAGATTATACGGTTGCGGTACGGCACATAAAATATCCCACTTATGTAAACTAATTATTTTGCGAATACTTTCGTTTCGCGAGATGGTTTCCTCAAGGAAGCCTTTTGGTGAATGAGCCATTTTATTATAGTAAACGTTAAAACGCAACTGAGCAATATCGTTACTTAAAAAAGTTAAAGGTGGTACCTCCCCGCGATGGTTACGAGCTGCATGGCTAGGTCTCGTAGGTGGGGGGAACAGTAGGTGGGGCCCATGAAATCGGGTTAGGGGCAGCTGGGGGGGGGTTCCTTGGGGCTGGAGCGCGACGATTGTAAACCTGTCTGATCGGGGGAAGTGGGTTCAACTGTGGTGTGGTTGTGAGCGGGACTGCCGTGACTCGCGCAACGGAAACCGTGGCGGGTGGTGTAACAGATATATGAGATGGTGTGTAAAATGGGTTTGGACGATCGAGTGAGGTCGGGGGCGGTACATAAGGGATCGGGACACCGTAGGTGTTTAACATCATCATGGTTGGGTCAGTGGCAGTGAGGTACGGGTTGACAACCGAAAACGGGTGTCCGGGCGTGGTTTGCATTTGACCGAGAGCGAGAGGGGGTGGTACGATACGAGAGTTGGCTAAACTAATAGCTAGGTTACGGTTCGCATTTTCGATCAAACTCTCAATGGTGACGGGGTGGTCGGGAGTGATGTGTGATGTTTCACCTGGGGCACTGTTTAAGTCAAACGTGGGTCTCGGTGGGGGTGGTTTTGGTGTATCAAGATCCATACCTATGGGTTCTTTACCTTTGCCAGAAGAGGATCCCGGGACCGAAGCCATCATCGCCGCGGCATCGGCGAGAGCATGAATGGAGTCCGAGGCTACGTTCGGCAGTAGCTCGATCTCAGAAGTGGTCCGGGAAGCTTGATCGGATAGAGATGGGTTTTCGGTGGTGGTGGGGACAACCACGGTCCGGTTGATGGCGGCACGGTGGTGGTGAAGTGATGGTGATCGAGGTGATGGTGGTACGGGTTCTTTTGCAGAGGAAGGAGAAGGTACGAGGTTTGTACCTTGGGCGGCGGTCGTACGACGCGGCCGATGATGGTGATCGGTACGGTGGTGATGGCGCCGGCGGCGCTTGGTTTTTCTTCGGGTGGGAGGCGACAGAGGAGAGAAAGATGGATGGATAGATTGAGGGAAAGAAAGCAGTGAAAGAAAAGAGAAGAAGAAGAAGGAAAGAAAGAGAGAGGTGAGATAGATATTTTGAGAGTGAGAGAGAAGCTGTCAGAGGGAAAAGGAGAAGAAGAAAAGACGTCATCTCTTTTTTTTCATGTTAAAAACGGCGCCTCCAATCAGTGCATTTAATGCACCAAAAAAACTTTTCTGTTTCCTTTTCTTGCAGCCAAGGTACCCGAAGAAAGAAAACAAATCAGATTAATTTGATAATGGGCTCAAAAAAAATCAATTATCTTATATATATTGGGCCAGATTTATTTATTGGTAGAGTGGGCCGAAAATTTGGGCTATAGTATTATATAATTTAGAGAGGTGTTATATTTGAGAGATATATGGACATAAATTTATAGACGCACTTATATAACGAAAGAAAAATAATTTCGTTAATTCGTTGCGTTTTTATGACGAATTATTTCCCATTATTTTTCAAAATAGATTTTTTATGTAGGGTCGTTTTATATTATTATTTTTAAATGATCCTCGTTTGTTCCGATGATGCATAGAAAGGTTTTACCCGCTGACCGTTTACTTTGAAGGTTGTGCCTTTCTCAGGGTCGATTAATTCAATCGCTCCATAGGTGTGAACTTTTGCTATTGTAAATGGTCCTGTCCATCGGGAACTTAATTTTCCCGGAAATAATTTTAATCTAGAATTAAATAGGAGCACTTGCTGGCCTTCTGCGAGTTCCTTAGGAATAATTCTCTGATCGTGCCATTTTTTCGTTTTTTCCTTATAAAGTTTGGCGTTTTCATAAGAGTTGTTCCTAAGTTCCTCCAGTTCACAAATTTGTAAAAATCTTTTATTTCCAGCCGTGTCTTGACTCATATTTAATTCTTTGATGGCCCAATAAGCCTTGTGCTCTAATTCTAATGGCAAGTGACAGGCTTTTCCGTAAACCAGTTTGTACGGGGACATTCCTATAGGGGTCTTATAAGCAGTCCTATAAGCCCATAGGGCATCATCTAGCTTAGATGCCCAATCCTTTCTGTGTGGCTTTACTACTTTAGTGAGTATCCCTTTAATTTCTCTATTTGAGAGCTCGGCTAATCCATTGGTCTGTGGGTGATAAGCCGTAGCTACCCGATGCCTAATGTCATATTTTTCCAAAACGTCCGCCAATATTTTATTTATAAAATGTGTACCCTCATCACTGATCAGAGCACGGGGCGTACCAAATCTAGAAAAAATGTGTTTTTGTAAAAATTTAATAACTGTTTTTGCGTCATTTGAGTGGCAAGCCATGGCCTCTACCCATTTAGACACGTAGTCAACAGCAACCAAAATGTAGGAGCAATTATTTGAGATTGGGAATGGTCCCATGAAATCAATGCCCCAAACGTCAAATAATTCTATTTCTAAAATTCCATTTAGTGGCATTTCATTTCTGTGGGAGATATTCCCACTTCTTTGACACTCATTACAGCTCCTTGCAAAACTGTAAGAGTCCTGATGTAAAGTAGGCCAAAAAAATCCAGACTGCAAGATTTTTGCAGCTGTCCTACTTCCACTAAAATGACCTCCACAAGGTCCGGAATGACAATGACGAATAATTTGAGTGGTCTCCTCCGTAGGGACACATCTCCTAATCATCTGATCTGCACAAATTTTAAATAAAAATGGGTCATCCCACAGATATTTTCTTGAATCAAAAATTAGTTTTCTTCGTGCATGTTTATTTAATTCCTTAGGAATAATTCCACAAGATAAATAATTAACTATATCAGCAAACCATGGTACTGATAATTGTTTTATAACAAAAATTTTCTCATCTGGAAATGTTTCACAGATATCAGTACAAGGTTCTTGGTTTTCCTGCTTTTCTAACCTGGATAGGTGATCAGCAACCTGATTATTAATTCCTTTTCTATCAATAATTTCTAAGTCAAATTCTTGCAATAACAGGACCCATCTTATTAGTCTCGGTTTTGCATCTTTTTTAGAAATAAGATACTTAATGGCAGCATGGTCAGTATGAATTATAACCTTGGTTCCCATTAAGTAAGATCTGAATTTTTCAAAAGCAAAGACCACAGCTAATAATTCTTTCTCAGTTGTGGTATAATTAATTTGAGTATTATTGAGAGTTTTACTGGCATAATAAATAGAATGAAAAATCTTTTCCTTTCTTTGTCCCAACACTGCTCCAACTGCCCAATCACTAGCGTCACACATAACCTCAAAAGGTTTTGACCAGTCAGGTGTGACTACCACAGGGGCAGTGACCAGTGCCTTTTTCAAAATATTGAAAGCAATTCTACATTCTTCGTTAAAATCAAATGCATGGTCCTGTTGCAGTAATAAACAAAGAGGTTTTGAAATTTTTGAAAAATCTTTTATAAATCTTCTGTAAAAACCTGCATGTCCAAGGAAACTTCTGATTCCTTTGACTGTGGTTGGTTCTGGTAATTTTTCAATTACCTCCAATTTTGCTTTATCTACTTCTATGCCTCTTTTGGATATGAGATGCCCTAACACAATGCCTTCTTTGACCATAAAGTGACATTTTTCCCAATTTAAAACCAGGTCGGTTTCTTCACATCTTTTAAGGATCTTTTCCAGGTTTTGTAAACAATCATCATATGATGTCCCATATACAGAAAAATCATCCATAAAAACTTCCATGGAGTTTTCTAACATGTCAGAAAATATAGACATCATACATCTCTGGAAAGTGGCAGGTGCATTGCATAATCCAAAAGGCATTCTCCTAAAAGCAAAAGTACCATAAGGACAAGTAAAAGTGGTTTTTTCCTGGTGATCAGGTGCTATGGCAATTTGATTGTAACCAGAATAACCATCTAAAAAACAGTAAAATTCCTTACCGGCTAATCTATCTAACATTTGGTCAATGAAAGGTAAAGGAAAGTGGTCTTTCTGAGTGGCTTTGTTGAGTCTTCTGTAATCCATACAGATTCTCCATCCTGTGACTGTCCTGGTGGGTATGAGTTCGTTTTTATCATTTGTTATTACAGTTACCCCACCTTTTTTAGGTACACATTGTACAGGACTGACACATGTACTACTGGCAATAGGATAAATGATACCAGCATCTAGCCATTTCAGAATTTCCTTTTTGACAACATCTTTCATTACTGGATTGAGTCTCCTTTGAGGCTCAACAGAGTTGAAATTCTTGTCTTCTAAAATAATCTTATGCTGACAGATTGTAGGGCTTATGCCCTTTAAATCAGCAATGGTCCATCCTATGGCCTTGGTATGAAGTTTAAGCATTTGAACTAATTTCTCTTCCTGTTCTGTCTCTAAGGAAGATGAAATAATGACAGGCAATTTTCCCGAGTCTCCCAAAAATGCATACTTTAAATTGGATGGAAGTTGTTTTAGTTCTAAGTCAGGTGCAACTTCTAAGGAGGGGACAAGAGTTTTCCTATCTTCATTTTCTAAGACTTCAAATGCAGCAGTTACTAAGGGTACTTCCTCACTATCATCTTCTGCCTCATCATCAGTGTCTGCATCCCATAAGATTTCTCCTAAAGTCTTTTCCTCACACCAGGTTTCTATCTCACTCAAGGTGGAACACTCTTCTCTCTCATCAGGGTACTTAAGAGAATCTAAGACATTAAAGGTGACCCTTTGGTCATGGACTCTCATGGTCAACTCACCCTTTTGGACATCTATCAGTGTTCTTCCTGTTGCTAGAAAAGGTCTTCCTAAGATGATAGGGACTTCTTGATCTACTTCACAATCTAGGATGATAAAGTCTGCAGGAAAAATAAATTTATCTACTTGTACCAAAACATCCTCAATCTTGCCTTTAGGCCAAACTATGGACTTGTCAGCTAACTGAATAGATATAGTGGTGGGTCTTGCTTCACCTATTCCTAGGGTAGTAAAGACAGATAAAGGCATAAGGTTAATGCCTGCACCTAAATCACATAGGGCTCTCCTAATTATCTTACCTCCTATGGAACAGGGAATTGTAAAACTTCCTGGGTCTTTCATCTTAGGTGGAATTTTCTTGGTTAACAGAGCACTACAACCCTCAGTCAGAGCTACAGTCTCATACTCAGTCAATCTCCTCTTTTTGTTCAAAATATCTTTTAAAAACTTTGTGTAATTTGGCATTCTTTCAATTGCTTCCAACAAAGGTATGTTGATATGCAATTGTTTGAAAACATCAAGAAATTGTTTAAATTGAGCTTCCTCTCTCTGATTCCTTAACCTTTGAGGGTATGGAATATAGAGAGGGACTTGAGTAGGAGTGGTAGTCTTTTGAGGTGTAGGTGAGGGTGATGGTGAAGGTGTGACAGAGACAGGTTTTATCACAGTGGTGGATAAAGTGGTGTCTGTCTCCTTGGGAAGTGTGTTACTAACGGTCTTGGAACTGTCACCAGATTGTGACATATTCTTACTGATGTTCCTCTGAGGTCTCCATTCTGTTCTTTGGGGTCCTGTAGATACAGGAGACAAAAGTGGAAAGTCAGGGACAGGTGAGGTGAAATCTGACTCAGCTGGAGTAGGTGCGTCAGTGTGTGTTAGTGTAGAAGATGATGCAAAGTCCTTTTTAGGACTTCCATCCTTCTTTTCAGACTTATTCAAGTCTTTTCCATTTCTTAAAGTCACAGCTTTAACCTGCTCTTTTCCTGGTCTCTGAGGAATCTCAGTGTCACTAGGTAAAGAGCCAGCCGACCTATTCCTAATCTCGAGAGCCATCTGACCCACTTGGGTCTCAAGGTTTTTAATGGATGCTTGGGTTTGAGAAATAAACCCTTTCATCATGGCTTCTAGTGAAGGCTCAACCTGTTGGTTTTGCCTTGGTGGATATCTAGGAGAGGTGGTCTGATGGTGATTCTGTGAGTGGTTATGTGAAGTGTGTTGAAATCTAGGTGGTTCCTCATCTTGAAAATGAACACGCTTTTGATTTTGAAAATGTGACTGTCCCTGGTTTTGAAAATTGGATTGTCCTTGATTTTGAAAATTAGACTGTCTTTGCTGTTGAGGATATTGGTTAGTCTGACCTTGTATCCTAGGCAACTGTGGGTTAAGAGAAGGACTGTTCCACTTTAAATGTGGATGGTCTCTCCATCCAGGATTATAAGTTGGTGAAAAAGGTCCAGTTTTGTCATTATTACCAATGTAATTGACTTTTTCCGGGTTTCCAGGACAATTATCAAAAAGATGATTTTCACCACAATATGCACATTGGACAGGTAGCTCTGATGGATCAGGGGTGTTGATACTAGACACCACTTGCTTGTTAGTAGTGAGATTCTTAAGCATTACTGCCATATCCCGTACTTGACTAGCGAGTGTTGAATAATTACCATCATCCTTGGTACCAGGTAGTTGTAAAGGTTTTGCTCGAGAATCTGCCCAGTGTCCATTGTTGTTTGAAATTTTTTCAAGGATATTGTATCCTTCATTATAAGAACTTGCAGTAAAAGCTCCTCCTGCAGTAGCATCGAGCATTTGCCTGGCTGGATAATTCAAGCCATTATAAAATGTCTCTAGCTGAATGCAGTAAGGAATGCCATGGTGAGGGCATTTTCTCAACAATTCTTTAAATCTTTCCCAGGCTGTGGGA
Organism: Centaurea solstitialis; assembly: GCA_030169165.1. Lineage (NCBI taxonomy): Eukaryota > Viridiplantae > Streptophyta > Magnoliopsida > Asterales > Asteraceae > Centaurea > Centaurea solstitialis. The sequence continues at coordinate 18,865 of JARYMX010000134.1, forward strand.
ACTGTCTCATCATCTTCTTGTTGGAAGGTGCAGATCTCATTTCTAGACTGAGCATTTCTTAGTGGTGGAAAATATTTTTTTAAAAATACCTCGGCCATCTGGTCCCATGTAAAAATAGAGTTTGGTTTTAAAGAATAGTACCAGGCTCTGGCATGATGACTTAATGAAAAAGGAAAAAGTTTTAATTTTAAAGCGTCATCAGAAATTCCTCGAAGTCTAAATAATCCTGCAATTTCCAAGAAAGATCTGAGATGGGCATGTGGGTCTTCTTTTGACAATCCTGCAAATTGACCATTATTCTGTAACATCTGAAACATTACAGTTTTTAGCTCAAAATGCGGGACATTGCATGTTGGATCACGTATTCCTGTTTGCAACTGATGTACAATAGGAATAGCATAATCCATCATACTGTTGTCTTTGGAATTTGCCAGACGAAAGATGTGTTGTTCTGCATCTTCAATGTGCTGATTATTATTAAGAGGTGGTGGATTTCGTAAAATTCCATTAACTGGATTTTCTTGCTGAACTCGTGGTCCAGGTTCCTGAATGATAGGCATAGGACCAACACGTGGTTCTGCCACATGTGGTTGGATGTCTTGCTGCCGATTTCTACCATTACCTCCAGGAGGTGGTGGTAGAGGTGGAGGTAGACCATCATCATTGTACCTCCCATCAGGTGGGTTTCCAGGAAATGGCAGTTCTTCTAAAAATACATTTTCTTCTTCCATTGTAGACGAAGTAGAAGCTTGCAAATTTCTTTGCTCCTTTTTACGACGTCTAAACGTTCTTTCGATATCGGGGTCTAGATTGAAAAATTCCCCACGTGATTTTCTTTGCATAAACTAAAAAAATCTTTTTGTGTTTTTTTTTTTTTTTTTTTTTTTTTTTTTTTTTTTTTTTTTTTTTTTTTTTTCGAAAATATATAAATATATATAAATTCTTTTTTTTTTTTTCTCTCAAAAAGGTGGTAGAAAAATTAACTCTCTAAAACTAAAATTGAAAAATTGCTTTGTTGCTTCCCCGGCAACGGCGCCAAAAACTTGTTCGCCCCTTTTCACGACCCTCTCTCTCGTTCTTTTAAATTTAATTATTTATTAATTATTTGAACGGTAGCGGTGCCAAAACGGGTGTGCAAAAGAAATAAAACAAGTAACCTTTGGTCCAAGTATAAACCTCCAATTACTGTCGTTTTCTAAAACAAGTAATAAAAATGGTACAAGTACCAGATATCGATCCCACAGGGAAGCGGTGAAAACAATCCTTCGAGATTCAGTTTCTGTGAGAGTTAACTTCAAATGGGGTTTGGATGAAAAAGTATTTGATTGGTTGGTTGATTATGAGCTACTTTAAGAGAACAATTGTAAAAAGGAGCCAGGGGTGTAAAGTCTTTTAGTTGGAATAAAAATAGGTAAATTGGATGAGAAATAATTTAATGATCTCAATTATGCAGAAATGATATCCAAGTAACTTCTGAAAAGTTATCACATTTTCATATAGCCTAATTATTTATCGATGAGTTTAGATGCAATCTTTAATGAAATGTTAAAATATATTAAAAATTAACACTTACGTAACCTCTGAAAGATTAACACATTTTCATGTACCTGACTCATCGTTAAATAATTAGTTATAATCTTTAATGGGATACTAGATCTGATACCAACTTTGAGAATAGTGCCAATTGTAGTCCCTTAAGAGACTAACACATTTTCATGTCTGTGGATTATTACCAGTTAATGATTAGATATACTCTTTAATGAAATGCTAAAGACGTGAGATAATAGCAACGAGTGTTGTCACCCACTCATATATCCCCAAAATAACATTTTAGTAACTTCTGAAAAGCTACCGCATTTTCGTACATCTATTTAACTGGTAAAAATCCAAATACAATCTTTAATGAGGCATTAAACTTAAAGTGGTAAAAATTGAGTTTATATAAAAGACTTCTTTTTCCTTTTTACCATATTAAAATTCCAACTTAAACATTACACCCAAGCTATGAAATTAGCCTAACATGCTTGGGTGTGTTTTACAACTATATTTGAACGAATAGTAAATCAAGCAAAACAATGTTAGTTGTATGAGAATAAATATAAAATGCAGTATTTAAAACAGTTGATAAGGTGCCGAACTGGAGAAATGACCAGTTGAAATGTAAAACAGTTAATAAGGTGCAAACTGGAGTAATGACCAGTTGGAATTTTAAACACGTATGCAATACAAGATATAATATAAACTATAGAATGATAACTAACTTTGACGTAATTATAAATATATATATTTATATATGACTAGAATTCTTATATCAATATATATATATATATCGAACTATATATATATATATATATATATTGTAAATCCAAAACAAACACAAGAACAAAAGATGAGATACGGAAATTGATTATAACTAAACTGATGCCAAACACTTGGTATAGCTTTCGGGAATACAAAAGGATGTTACCAAACCCGAAAGCCTCGAGGATACCAAGTGTTCCAAAAAAAAGTCGTTCGGCCTCACCACGAGGAAACCCGAACGTATCAAGAAATGTAAAAAGTAGCAACGATGTTTTTGAGAGCTAAGTGGTGCGGGGTTCGGGTCTTAGCATACGACCGAACCCGAGCTAAGTGAGGGTGGTGATCAAAAGTTGGAAAAGTGTGTGTTCTTTGTTTTGTGGCTACACATATATATAAGGAAAATGTCATGGGCCTTGGGCCAAATTCTCCATGGGCTTCGGCCCATTAACTGGTTGGCCCAACTAGAGGAAAGCAGTCCAATCTTCAAGCTTCGATCCATCATCGAGTAATTGGTAGTTCGGCTCATCAAAAAGATCCACAAAATTCGGCCCATGACACCGATCCCCTGAAAATAAAATCCTTTTGTAAGTTTAAATGGTTATATATAAAAATATGCCTATTAATGCAAAAGTGTAGGTTTTACGATGCATGCGACAAAATTTACGTGATTTTTGGTTATATAAATGAAAAAGACGAGAAAATTGTATAAAATATGCTAGTTGTGAGGGTAAAATATTTACCCTATCAGCTAGTGACTGGGCAGTTGGAGCTGTATTAGGGCAAAAGAAAGGAAAGATTTTTCACCCTATATACTATGCTAGTAAAACCCTCAATGATGCTCAAATCAATTACACCACTACTGAAAAGGAATTATTGGCTGTGGTTTTTGCTTTTGAAAAATTCAGATCTTACTTGATGGGCACCAAGGTAATTGTTCACACTGACCATTCTGCCCTCAAGTACCTTATTTCTAAAAAAGATGCAAAACCTAGGCTGATAAGGTGGGTCTTGTTGCTACAAGAGTTTGATTTGGAGATCATTGACAGAAAAGGAACAAATAATCAAGTGGCTGACCACTTGTCAAGAATAGAAAAACAAAAAGAGATTGTACATAGTAATGACATCTGTGAAGTATTTCCAGATGAGAGGATATTAGCTGTGAACCATTTTTCCATACCTTGGTTTGCAGACATTTGTAACTTTTTAGCATGTGAAATCATTCCTAAAGATTTTAATAAATATCAAAAGAAAAAGCTTTTATCTGATTGTAGAAAATATCTTTGGGATGATCCTTATTTGTTTAAAATTTGTGCAGATCAGGTGATCAGAAGGTGCATACCAAAAGAAGAAGTGACTTCAATCATACATCATTGCCACACAGGACCTTGTGGAGGTCACTTTGGAGGCCACAGAACTGCAGCTAAGATTTTACAGTCTGGATTCTACTGGCCTACTCTACATAGAGATTGTCATGACTTTGTAAAAAGTTGTGATGAGTGTCAGAGAAGTGGAAATATTTCCAGAAGGAATGAAATGCCCCTCAATGGAATTCTAGAAATAGAGTTATTTGATGTGTGGGGTATTGACTTTATGGGACCTTTTCCTGTTTCCAACAATTGTTCTTATATATTGGTAGCTGTAGACTATGTGTCTAAATGGGTGGAGGCTATGGCCTGCCATTCTAATGATGCTAAGACTGTTGTCAAGTTCTTACAAAAGCACATTTTCACTAGATTTGGTACACCACGTGCCTTAATTAGTGATGAAGGCACTCACTTCCTAAATAATTTACTTGAGGAACTTCTACTGAAATACAACATTCAGCACAGGGTGGCTACTGCTTATCACCCTCAAACCAATGGTTTGGCTGAGTTGTCAAATAGGGAAATTAAAGGCATTTTGGCTAAAGTAGTCAAACCACACCGCAAGGATTGGGCCTCCAAATTGGATGATGCCCTGTGGGCCTACAGAACTGCACTCAAAACCCCTATTGGAATGTCCCCATATAAGTTAGTTTTTGGAAAAGCCTGTCACCTGCCTGTAGAGTTAGAGCATAAGGCCTATTGGGCCATCAAAGAGCTGAACATGAGTCTGGATGAGGCTGGTAAGAAAAGAATTTTACAACTCTGTGAAATGGAAGAACATAGGTATTTTTCCTATGAAAATGCCAAACTCTATAAAGAAAACACAAAGAAATGGCATGACAAAAAGATTCTTCTAAAAGACCTGTATGAAGGACAAAAAGTTTTACTGTTCAATTCTAGAGAGAAGTTATTCCCTGGAAAGCTAAAATCTAGATGGACAGGTCCTTTTGAGATTGCAAAAGTATACCCCTACGGAGTAGTTGATTTAATTGATCCGGACAGAGGTACTACTTTCAAGGTAAATGGACAGAGAGTGAAACCATTTCTTGAGCCAGTTCCAAATCCACATCAGCCTGACATGGCTGATGACTCTGATTTCTAAAATAAATAAATGTTGTCTTTTTGTAAATAAGTCTATTTTCCTTTTCTCCTTTTTGTTTTTACTTGCATAAAAAAGAAAAAGATTTCACAAAAATAATTAGTTTTAAGTCATTTAGTAGTATTAGGTTTTTAGAAAATATTTTTGAAAATCCAAAATAAATTATTTTTAGAACAAGTTATAATAATTTTGAAAATCAACAAAAAGATTTATTAGTTGTAACTAGGTAAGTAGTCTATCTAGATAATTAGAGTTAGGTTTAAGTAACATAGTAATATTAGTTTTTATAATTCTTTTCTCAAAAATCCAAAAAAAAATAGTTGCTTTTGAATTAAGTTATATATTAGAATAAGATTAAAATTTTTATTAGTTGTAATATTAGTCTAGCATTAACCTTAGTGTACTTAGTCTAAGTCTTTCTAGTCTAGATAATTATAGCATTAGGTTAGTTAGTAGTAGTACAACTAATATTAGATATAATTAGGTAAATTTATGTAATTAGTAGTAATATTAGTAAGTATAAGTAAAATTAGGTTATAATTAATTTTTAGTTAGCAAAATTCTTTTAGAAAATAATATTTGAAAATACCCAAAAATAATTTTTTTTATCTTGTCATTTGAAAATCAGAAAAAGAAAGAAATTAAAATAATTTTAGTTGATTAAATCTGAATTATGGATCAGATTGAAAAGATGGGCTAATTAGCCTATTCTCCTAAATTGGGCCCTATGATTCGGTTTAATTAATTAAAAGTGAGCCCAAATAAATAAAAGAAAACAAATTAATCTGATCTGGTTACCTCATTTGTTGCAGGCCCACTCTCTCAAGCCCAATTCCGTCTAGTTGAGATCAAACGACACCGTTGGTGTCTAACGGTTACTTCGCCGGAAAAGCAACAGAGGGTATCATCACGCTGACATCATCTTTCTTGAGAAGACAACGTTCCAGACCTCTGTCTCCCTCAAGATAACGATATTGTACTTTCAATCAGCCATCTCTGCAAACACAGCTTCGATAGTGTACTTGAATAGAGATCATCGGCGTTTCCACTTTGGGTAATAGCCGCCGACTGCCACTTCGTACTTACAGCCTTGACCGGAAACCACCAAGAGGGAAACCACCATTTCAAACCACCATTAAACCCCTTTATTTAACCCTCTCCATCTTTAATCCCTTTCCTAATCAAGCCCTAACCACCCTTAACCACCACTGTGAAATGCCGATTACAAAGAAAACCATCCGGGAAAAACACAATTCCGGTGATACACCCCCTGATTCCGGTGACAATCCCTTAAACAAAACCCCCATTGCTGCAATTCCTGTTAGAAGTGTGAAGCCTATGAAGGAGAAGCCAAAAGCAAGGGCCAAATCAGTGGCAAAGAAGCCAAAGGCCACTCCACTAAAGCAAGGGAGGAATACAAGGAGTAGCAAAGTTTTGAAAACCAAACCCATGACTGCAAGTGAGGGATCTGCCATTGGAGTATCATCTGAAGGGAGTACAAACTCCAAGGAAGAAGAGAGGGGAGAAACTTCAAAGATGCATGTAGCAGTGGAGGATAAGAAGAAAGGAGAACCATCATCATCTCATCAAGGTAAAACAGCCCTTGATACTCTTGCTTTGGCTGCTGCAACATCATCTCCATCAAAGTCCCCTGATGTGGACTTTGATAACATACCCATCACTGTGACAACCCAAGGAGGCTCAGTCACCATTCCTGCACATCAATATGCAAGATTTCCTAAAGCCACAAGTTCAACACCAAAACCTTCCACCACTAAAGCCTTAGAAAAACCCTTTGGCCCTAACACCATTGTTGGAATGGCCTTAAGTCAGAATCTTGATGATGCCTTGGCTGCTCAAGATGAGATTTTAGGTCTCTCCACAACCATGAAAGGGCAATCTTCCAATCAACCACAACAAACCATCCCTAACCCACCTTCCTTAAACTATACCCCTGCCAATACAGCCCCTATTAGTGACAAGATAGCTAGATTGTTCACTAACCATGCCCTATCCCAAATGCAACCTAGACCATCCTATCAAACCTACAACCATCCTTTCTATACCACCCATGGAACCCACTATGTCCCTTTTAGATTTCAAACCCCTGAACCTAGACCTACACCCAACCAAAACCCCTTTGCAGACTACACCATAGCCCAACTCCAAGCTATCATCAATGCTAGGCAAGCTAGCACCCAAGCCTCAACCTTCATACCCCCTGGTTTTGGCCCTATGGCCAACCAGGCTACCTCTAGCCAAAACCCCCAACCCAAACAGCCTGTGGCAAGTGAAACAAGGGAATTGGTGGTGGCCAAGGAAACTGTTAAGAGGGTAGAGACTGTGGGAACAAGTGGAGCAGCCTTGGAGCCTATACTAGAGCAGTTGGAATGGGATATGGGTGCATCTAGTGGAAAGGAGAAGACTGACAAAGGAAAGCAGCCTCAGGATCAACCAATTGATGAAGCTGCTATGCATGAGGATGTTGTGCATAACACTTTTGTGCACAACAGTCCTACCCATGAGGAGGAACCTGAAAGAGGAGATGGTGACACACTAAGGGCAGAGGAGGTACATGATGAGCAACACATAGAAAAACAGGTTGAAAAGCCTGTAGTGAAAGAAGTGTTCAAGAAGAGGAGGCTGATCTCTCAAGCTGAAAAGGATGAGAGGGATAAGAAGAGAAGAAAGGAGGCTTGGGAGGCTGAGAAAGAGAGATTGAACAAGAAGGCTGAGGAAGCTGCAAGAAAGAAGTTAGAGGCTGAGGAAAGGTTGAAAGCAGAAGCTGCTGCTAAGAAGAAAGCTGAAGCAGAAGAAAGAAAGAGGATAGAAGCTGAAGAAAGAAAGAAAGCAGAGGCTGAGGAGAAGAGAAAGCAAGAGAGAGCAAGAGAAGTGGAGTTGGCCAGAAAACAGAAGGCCAAAGAACAAGAGGTAGAGATCCAGAGAAAGAAGAAGGCTGCTAGCACAGGGCCACCAAAGAAGAGGAGGTTGATACTCCAAGATAGTGAGGAGGATGAGGAGTATTGTCCATCTCCAAGTCCCCCTCCACAGAGAATCACCAGGCAGAAGACCAAGCAGACCAGTGGACACCACCATGCAGTGCTCCAGCAGTCCTCTGGCAGTCCTGCAGCACCTCCATCCAGGCACAAGAAGAAGAAGGTAATTTCTGCAAGTACCTCACCCATGGATTTACTCAGTGGACCTTTGGCTGTTAGCAAATACCCCACATATGCCAACAGGTCAGCTCACACCCCTAGGGTCTATTCCAAAACACTTGTGCATGCCTACCCTGAACTGAAGAGGGTGGTTGAGGCAATGAAATGGGAGACTCTACTTGACTGCATAGGGGAATATAACCTGGATTGGGTGAGGGAATTCTACACAGAATTGGCTGTCACCCCTGGAACTGAGCTAATGGTTAGGCAGACCCCAATTTCATACTCTGCTGAGGCCATTAATGAACTGTTGGGCCTCACACCTCCAGTAGAATCAGAGTATGACAGATTGCAAACTCAGGCCACCCCAGAAGACTATGAGATGCTGATAGAGAGGCTGAGTGTTGAAGGGTCAGGTTGGGATACCAAGTATAAGCAGAAGATCCTAAAGGGACATACTCTAAAGGGAGAAACCAATGTTTGGTTCTACTTTATGAGGCACACCCTCTTCCCAACCAGCCATGATACTGATTTGGATATGGATAGGGTATACTATCTCTATTGCATAGTAGAAGGACACCAATTTGATGTGGGTGCCCTGATCAGCAAAGCCATGAGGTATTGCATAGAGAAAGGAAACAAGCAGCTTCCTTACCCTTCCATTATCCAGAAGATGCTAGAGAAAGCCAAGGTTCCAGTTCTATCCACTGACAAGATCAACAGAGACAAAGTGATGATAGACAAGCAATCTCTGTTGAGATTGTTAAGGTTCCCAAATGCCCCTGAAACTGGTGGACAGACTTCCAATTCTGGATTGGAGTCTTTGAAGACTGAGCTGATGGATGCCATGGAGAGACAGACTGAGGAGATCAAGGATCTGGTGAAGACTAAGCACAGAAAGCTCAAGGAGAAGCTGCAAGTGATTGAGAGGGATGTGGAGAAGATCAAGAAAGAAAGAGAGCAGGAGGCCTTGCACAAGATGTACAAGGAGCAGATCAAGGAGGCCTACAGGTTGGGACAAGCCCAACAGCCTCTAAAGATGCCTCCCAGACCCAAGGATGTGCTCCAGGAGGATTCACCTACTCAGTCTGAGTAGGACAGGTTCTATCATCCTCCCTTTTACATTCCCTTGTCAATCAATATATGACTAGTAGCATGCTTAGCCTTGCACAGCAAAAATGTCTGTTCTCTGCCTGTTTGTATATATGTTAGTATGTTATGATTGTTTTGATCTTATGTTTTGCACACATTTGCACTCACACACAGTTTGCACATAGGGGCAGTCCCCCTGTTTTCACCTTTGTGAATTTTGGTGCACAATGAGTAGAGGCAGTCCCTCTACCTCATTTGGTTGATTTTGGATGCAATGATCACAAGAGCAGTCCCCTTGAGATCTTGGTATTATGGAATTTCACACACATAAGAGGCAGTCCCTCTTAGCTTGCATGTATTCAACCTTGTGGTGCTTTTGTGTAATTTGTTTGTGTTATCCCATGGCATGAAATCTGTTGATGCCCCTTTTTGGGAAATTTGCTGAATTTTAGGTAGGTTAGTAGTTCCAAACTTTGTCATGGACAAAGTTTGAGGTTGTTAAATTTTGAGTCTTCTATTTTGATTTGCTGATTTTTAGTTTTAGTTTCAACCTTAGTCTCAGACTAAGTTTGAGGTTGTGTGTTTATGTTTTGATTTGCTAAATTTTAGGTTTTAAACTCAAACATTGCCTTAAGCAAGTTTGAGGTTGGTAAAGTTAACTAGCTTCTTTGTTTTTGATGATTTTCCAAACTTGAGTGTTATACAACATCTTAAGTTTGAGGTTAATGTTTTTAAGTATGTAGAATTGATGGCAGTGTGACCTTTTGGGAAAGATTGTCATTTTTTTTTACTTTTCTGTTTCAAAGTAGGATTTTTAGTATGTTACATGTTGAGTCTTAGTCCATGATCTTTGTTCATTCATTGATCTGTTTGGATAAGTTGCTGAATTTTAGGTAGTTTTACTCACTAAGTCATGATAGCATAGAATTTGAGTCACTTTTGTTTGTGTCTTGCAAATTGATGAAATGGAAAACAGTCCCATTCTCATCATTGCTTTTCTAGTTTAAATTGGGAACTGATTTTATGGATTTGTTCATCTGTTTGTACACTGTGAATTGATTTGGCATGCTCTTTAACTTATGCATGATCTTATAGCCTTAATAAATCTAGATGTGATCTTTTTGAAAGATAGTTGTTAGCACAGAAAATAGTCCAACACAGTTTGATAGAAAAGATGGTTGAGTCATCATATGTCAAGCCATTCTTGGGCTTTCAATCATATACATTTCAAGCCCATAAATACTTTTCCTTTGATACAATGGGGACATTGCATCCCATAAGTTTGAGGTGGGGAGAATGCCTTGCATATACACTCAACCCCTTCCTCACCTCATTAAGCCAAACACATCATTAAGCCAAATGAGCCAAAATCTCACTAAATTTTTTGTAAATTTTTTTTAGTTTAGTGAATAATCTGTGTTAAAAGACACAAAGTGCTTAAAAGAGACCTAAAGGTCCAACAATACCTCAATAAGGGAAGAATGGTAATAAAATCATACCATTGAGTGATTGTTGTGAGATGTGTGAAAAAGAGGCTTAAGCATGCAAAGAAAGAATGGCCAACATGCACCACCAATACAAAGATGCCTTACTGACTCTAGACTTAGGACTAAATCTGTGTTGCACCTTGAAATCAGGAAAGGAACCATGATTTGTGAGGGGCTATTTGATATCATGTCATCCATATGAGCCAAAAGGATCTGTCTGTGTACATACTTTTGAAACAGTCCAAATTTTTGTCAAAATTTTTAGATATTGAGTCTTTATTTTATCTTTTTGGTTGTTTGGGGACAAACAACATTTTAAGTTTGAGGTTGTGATAAGTGTCTAAATGTTGCCACTTATTGAGTCTTTTTAGTGTCCATTTGTGTCTTTATTTTGCCCAAAGTTAGCATTTGAGTCTAGTTTACTTCTGTTTTTAAGATAATTTCATTTCTCATGACTTATGTGCTTAAATGTGTAAATATGTAGTTAATTAGTGTTATTTCTTTGTTTTTCAGGCTTTGGAAAGGAGCAGTTGCAGGACAGCCCTTTGGGAGTGCTATAGGAATGCCACCGGACTGCTGCAGGAATGCTGAAGGAAGGTTTCTGGGCCAGCTCATTACTTTTGATTCAAGGAACTGCTTTTGGATCTGACCCGACTTTTGACCCATGGGTTGCTTTTGTCAGACATTCAAGCCTGTTTACAGCTGTCTCCCTCTTCCAAGCCTTTTATTTGCCTATAAATACCATGTAGTTGTAACCTTTAAACCTTACATTTGATCCATATCACTTTCTAGTGATTTGGTTTCTCTTGTCACTACTCTTTAGTTCTTAGCTGCTGTTTTAGATTTAAATTTCTGTTCTTAAGTTCTTGGTTTGAAACTCTTGGTTCTTGAAACCAATCCGTAGGTTAATATTTTGAATCTTCCTAGTTTATGTCTTAATCTCTATACGGGTTTAAGCATTCAAACTAGTGTTGTTGTTGTTCTTAGTAGTTTTAATCAAAGCAATCTTTTGAAAAATCATCTTGTGTTGTGTTCTTGTTGTTAAAGTTCCAACGTTTTGATCTTGAAAGTGTTCTTGTTACTAAAATCCAAAGTTTGTAGTTTTTAATCATCTTGTTTCCTAGGAGTTGTTTTACACTCTGATTCTTTCTTAGTAAAGAACGTATTGTGTTTCAACTACCAAATTCAGTGTTTTCAAAATACCTGTTAGTGTTCTAGCTGTCAGAAATTAGTTACTTCATTTGCAAGACTAAGGTACAACCTAAATCCCACTTTTGTACTTTCAAGTACATGTGTAAGTACCTTGTGTACTTTTTGTCCCCTAAGTGTACTCTAGTAGTACTTTTGTCTCCCAAAATCCTTACAAGCAAGACTTTTGTTCCAAGTGACTTACCAGTATTTTATTTACCTGTTAACTGCTAACTGCTGCTAACTTTCTAACATCTTGGAATTACTACACTCTGTTTCTCTCTAGTAGGGAACGTATTGTGTAGTAATTACCAATTTACTTTTATTGCAATTTACTTTCCAGCAACTTTACTGGTCATAAATCCAGTGTTTAATTTCCTGTCAGTTACTTTTCTGCAACTTACTGGTCAATCCAGTCTTTACTGGTCACTCCAGTGTTTACATTTCTGCAATCTACTGGTCAATCCAGTACTTTAATTTCTGCAATTTAATTTACTGCTTTTGGGATTACTTACACTCTGTTTCTCTCTCAGAAGAGAACGTATTGTGTAAGTAATTACCACTCATTTGCTTTTCTTGCCATCATTTCCCAACTGGTCATTATTCCAGTATTCACATTTCCAAGTTATGAGTTAAACACTTGAGCTTGGGGTGTGGGGAAATATTGAGTGCAATGTAGTTGTAATTGTTCTAGATGCAATGTTTGTATTATTGTGCTAACTATTTATTGCAGGAGTTTGAAGCGTTTCATTGAAGATTAAGTTAGGTTGATTGACGCCCAATCTGGCTTATGAAAATGCATTAACTTTCAGAGTTAAGGTTTACGTTAAAACAAATGCAGTAAAGTGAGAACAATATTACAGTGCTAAACTATTCATTGCAGGGATTTGAAACGTTACATTGAAGATTAAGTTGGATTAGTCTAGCTTATGAAAATGCATTAACTTTCAGAGTTAAGGATAACGGGAGAATAACTGCAGTAATATGTGTAGTCTGTATATGGTTTTTATCTGGCGATGAAGGTAACACTGGTTGTGCTAGGGCAAGTGACTAATATCACACCTGATTGCATGTTGACCAGTGTGCACTGTGGTCGGCCGTCTAGCCAGTGGTTTCACAGTTTTATAAAGCATCTTTAAACTACAAACAGCCCTTTTTGTATCTCTTTATTACCTGCACCCTGGGTTCTTTTTCTCCAATAGATTTTTACACACACTCACTCACCATTTGCTAAAACAAGCATCGGTTAAAATCCTCGAATTCGCCATCTGAAATCATCCCTTAACTGCTTTACCAACAACTGAAAAGACTCTTGCATTATTCCTTCTCTGTGGAAACGATATCTGGTATTTACTTACTATTATTACTTGTTACGGGACGACAGTAGTTCAAGGTGTATACTTGCGCCTGGTTCTATTTTCCAGTTGAATCTCACAGTTCACCTCAGTCGTTGTTCTCTAGTCTTGCTCTTGCCCCCAAATTCCATAATTGGGAGTGAAAGAAAAGGCCGTTGACAAATATTTATTTTAGAATATATAAATTATTAGAATTTAAATAAGATTCATGAAATATATTGAAAATATGTCGTGAACCAAGAAGACTAGTTAGGTAGGGAATTTTAAAAAGATTGTTATTTACACCATTCATTTATTGAAGTAAATTAAAAAAAGTTAACAAATTTATTAAAAAATGTGTTTACAAGTTGGAAAAAATCATATCATTTTATTATCTCTGTTTTAATATTTTTTTTCTTTGTCACTTTTTGATTTTTACCAAGAATATAAAAATAGTTAATGCATGATAATTACTATTTTATTTAAACAATAGATATCTTGTTATTTGAAAAAAAAAAATATATATATATATATATATATATAATATTCATTGTATAACTTTACAAATTTTAACCATGTTTGTGTTATGATGGATTTGGTTATACATATAATCGAATAAAAAGTTTTTAAAAATAAAATAATAGTTCATTTTTCTCATTTTTTTTCATATATCGGATAAAATACATCATCAGTTTTTTGCAACTTTACAAAATTCATTTATAAAAAAAAATAACAGTTTATTTTTTAATTTTAAGACATCAAGAATAACTAATGAATTCTTATTTATTAGTTCTTCAACAATCTTTAAAGAAATGAATAAAAATTCATCTCTTTTATTAAGTTTATATCGTGTTGTTTTCTTTAACTCAGTTGAGTTGTAATAATCTTAAAATCCGTGTACACTTTAACATAGTTCGTTTGTTATTTTTTTTCCAATTAAATTATTTGTTTATTTTTTAAATAAATTATTTTGATAACTTAATTTTGTATTTTTTTTAAATTATACTAAAAACAAATTTTAAAATATTATCAATTATTTTATCATTGGATTTGTCATTTTTATATTAATCTTCAAAAATACAAAAAAAAATATAAATGATTTAACATTAATATTAAAATAACATAAAATATAATTATTATATAGAAAATATTGTTTTTTAGAATTAATCTATGATTTAGTTTAAAAAATAAAGCCAAAAGTAATAATTATATAAAAAGAGAGTGCATATCCTCATCCTCTTTGAAAGTAATTTAAAGAACGTATAGTATTTATATATTTTAAATTTTATGTTTATGAATACTTATTTGGAATAAATAAATTATTTAAATTTAAATATGATTTATGGAATATATCGAAAATAGCATTCAAGAAGAGTTGTTAGGTAGGGGAATTTAAAATCTAGTTACTTGTGTGATACATATTGGCCAACTGGTACATGGAGGTACACGTGGGGGTAAAAATGTCAAAACCTATTTTCAGAAGATATACACGTGCTACCACTATATTTGGTTGAATTTAATCCATTTATTGTTTTATTATTTATCCATTTATTGTTTTAGTAAAAGTGTAAAACAAAAACTCAAAAACCAGTAAATTGTACCCATATGGTTTGTTAAAATTTACGGCTTTCGCTTTTGTAGTTTAGATACTATGATTTTCGCCCATAAGGTTTATAATTCTTTGCTATTTCGTCCTTATAATTTATAATTTATTGTTGATTCGATTTTTATATTTATTTTATTTATTTTATTTTGGTTTGTTGTACTTAAAGATGGTCCAAGTACGAAAATTAAAATAAATTGTGAATCGTAGAAATGAACAGTGTAACTTATAAACTATAAAAACAAAAACAGAAATTTACAGTAAACCATAGAAACTAAAGTCATAATTTACTCAAGAGAAAATGCATTAATTCTTTTTATGGTAGATGATTTTTGTGTTTCTTTATTATTATATATCATGTGATAATTTGATGAATACAACATCTATAGTGATTGAACATTAGAGATGAGCATTGGGCCTGAATCGGCCTGAAATCGGTTTGGAACTGAAACCAGAAATGGGGGATTTGGAAGACTGAGAACCAGACCATATAGGGAATACCAATGTTGGTGCCGGTCCCGATCCCGGTTTTTCGTTCAAAAACTCGATTAGAACCGATCTATTTCTTATACTTCTCATGTTAACTCAATTTTCATACGAATCTTCGTCCATATATATTGTATGTATATACATATCGCTCTAATAGGGAGGAAAAAAGATTCATATCAATTGTTTCTTCTTAGTGGTGACTTCTAGCAGCATTTAGAAAGTAGTGGAGATCCAAACAAAAAGGAAAAAAACAAACATAAAAACAAAAACAAAACAGTGGATGGCCACCAAAGCTCCTTCAATTGAATCCTACTTCTTTTATAACTTTGAAACCTCTGATAGTAAACCTTACTTCTCATGATTACATGCATTCATTCAAGAAATTAATAAAATATATATAACATAATGTCGAATTTTAACAATCATTCAGATTTAATAGGTGTTTAGGCTGTGTGTTGAGAAAAAATGATGTATCATCCTGTCGATGATGCAAATTTGAATAAAAAGGTAGAGTATGTGGTTTAGGATTGGATTTCCAAAGCTATG
This sequence comes from Centaurea solstitialis, assembly GCA_030169165.1. Lineage (NCBI taxonomy): Eukaryota > Viridiplantae > Streptophyta > Magnoliopsida > Asterales > Asteraceae > Centaurea > Centaurea solstitialis. The sequence goes on from JARYMX010000134.1 coordinate 34,523, forward strand.
TAGATGCACAAGTTTTTTATTAGATTGTTTTTTAATCTTTCGGGGGTGGTCCCGGTTAATTATCCGAAAAACTGGGCCCGAACCTAGTTTGGAATCGGAATCGAAAATGGAGGACTTGAAGGACTGAGAACCAGACCATACAAGGAATAACAGGTGTTGGTCCTAATTAGGGCCGATTTTTACTGTTATATTGCTTATCCCTACTGAATATTTTAATTTTATTACATCGTCTACTACAAATTATTTAAAACATCTATAACTGGAAATGATCGTAATTTATTTAGAACTTTTAAACTCTAACTCTTTATTTTAAAAAATACATTTTTAAAATGAAATTTTGTTACAAATTTATTGTAATTATTTTTAAAATTTTTAAATTTAAATTCTTCATTTTAAAATGTACTTGCATTGGAGATGCTTTTAAAGGTATGTTCTCTAGCAAAAAGGTATGTTATCTAGCATCACTTTAAAAATGTGTTGTTGACCATTAAAATCAGATTTTAAATCATTTAAACCATTTATTTAACACAGATATAAACACTAATTTATAGGAATTTATATACAACTTAATAATTATAGGAGACTTAGCATTCTAAATAAGTATTACATCATTGTTAGTGATATACTATCTTATTAATAGTTTAATGAAACTATTTGATTATTTTTTTCTATTAAAGTTACTAAATATAGTTTATAACTAACCAATAAAACAAAATGTCTTTGATAAAATAAATAAAAATTAACAAAAAATGAATTATGTAATTTGAGAATATAAAATATAAAGAATGGTCCTATAATGATCAAATATGTAATTTAATCAAACACTTTCTAGATAAGTTAACAACTTAATTTAATAAAGTTGGATAGAGGAACACAATAAAATGAAAATGAAATGAAAAAAGCAGTTTTTAAATATCAAGATCTAAAAATGTTATAAATATCAAACTATATGGACCAAAATCATAGTTTATCTTATTATTTTATTATTTTTCTCTTAAGAACCAGATGGACGAAAAGTCTAGTTTAATTATTATTTTATTACTATTTTTCCTCATAAATACATGAATAGTTATTTTTCATGGTAAATGCATGGTCAGTATAATGCCTGCATTTTTTTAATTCTATTTTGCTTCTTTGCCTACCTACTTGTTTCTTGGGTACATACAACATTAACTGCCTTTCTACTTAATTAGGTTTGAAAAATGCTAATATAATAATGAGTGAATTATAAATTAAGTTCTCGTGGTACATTGAAAATTATGGCTATTCTTAAACCTAGAAAATTATAGATTTAGACATTTAGTTTCGTTGATTATCAATTTTTTTTTTGTAAATAAAATCCTTCCGACTAATAGAATTTAGAAAATCGGTTAACCTCTTCAACACCCGAAATTCGAGCCGACCCGAAGAGGCGAAGATGCTCGTCTTTCTTTTCAAAAAGGCCACAGAACATCCGCAGGACGATAAAGGGTGTTCTCGTCTTTTTAGTGTTATACGAGAATAGATAAAAAGAAAGAAATATATTATGACAACGAGTGTTGCAACTTTACAAAGAGAACGGTATAAACACTCAATCGACTAGTAGTTGGTTCGATATCATCATCCTTCATAGACTCTATATGTACAAATAATGTCTTAAACTTTGTAGCGTTTCTTCATCATCGACTTTAATTTTTGTTAACGCTCTCCTTTCTATTCTCCGAATCCATTCTTTGCTTACTCCAAACGACCTCCCAATCTCCTCGAGTGTTTTCCGTTGATACCCATTTAGCCCAAACCTCAAAACCAACACTGTTCTTTCCCTTGCATCTAAATCGTTCATTCGGTTGTATATATCGTTCACCATGTCTTGCTTCATCAGAATTTCTTCAGGAGTCATCGCGGTTGGATCAGGCGTACATTCCTAAACACGAATAAAAAACCATACAGCTCGTTCGATATAAGCCCACTTAATGCTTGTTTTTTAAATTCCGCAAATAATTGCTCACACTATCCATGCTTAGCCACCTAACCATTTTTACAGACTATTTAGCTCAATGACTTTCTCCATAACCTCAATTTTTCCTATTTTTCCCCATTGATAACATGCTCACTTATAACATTTGGTGACGTGGATCTCAAGTTTTTCGTCCACTTGCATCAAATGTTACAAGAATAACAGGTTATTGGTCAAAATGGGTACAAAATAGGAAATTTGGATCTTTGTTACATTGCACAGGAAAAAAAAAAAACTTTTTTGTTACCCTAGATGCGAATTAAACCAAAATTTGTTGCATTTTGCCTTTTTTTACACAATAACCTTCAAATGATCAGCATATGGTGTTAAAGAAACTATCAAAGCGGTCCAAGACCGTCACAATTTTTGGGTTTTCAGCAAAAGGTTTTGTTTATTTCGAATTTTTCGGGGTTTTCTTTTTTTGTTCTTCGAAATTATCATGTTAGGAGACATACCCAAAACTTTGCATCGATGCCATTCGAAAACTTCTGATTGATGGAACCCACAACTCGAAGGCAATTGGTAGCCGATCCGATTTTTGCCAACGAAAGACCGGTGAATTTGGCAACCTCGCAATCATCTGGCCATCTTCCATCCGTGCCGGCTAGCGCCTTTCGCGCTTTCTGTATCCGACTTATAGCCTTGCTCAATGTCAACTAAAACAAGAAAAGCAATTGGAATTGAGTTTGCAATTTCAATAAAATGACGAAAGAAGGAAGTCACACAAGAACATACAGGAATCCGTATCTCTCTAGAATGCCGAGACAGGAACATTAACAATGATTTCTTTATCCAATATTGTACGTAAGTCGAGAATTTGTATCCTCGACTGCGGTCAAACCGTTCTGCGCCTTGAAGAACACCAACGTTTCCTGCCTGCAAATTGTGTGAGCATGCACAATGACAGTTAGTGTCAACCAAACCAAACGATCCCAGTGTATCCCACCTAGAGGTGGGATCGAGGGGTTAGATGTACGCGGACCTGACATCTGTCCTAAAGAGCAGGGTGGTTGTTCTCGGGATGACCCCTAACTACTAAATGATACTCCCTCCATGGCTCCATCACATTATACGTGTCCACATTTCTATATCAGTTTGTCCTGAAATAAGTGTCCATTATCAAAAGTACGTGCCAACCTTCCAAAGTTCCAATTCTACCCTTAATTACGTGATAGAGCAATTCAGTGCTCTCTCTCTCTCTCTCTCTCTCTCTCTCCTCTCTCTTTTTTTTAGCAAGGATAAAATAGTCATTTAATACGTGTCCACATTTCATTTTTAGGTTGTCTAGAAATAAGTGTCCACTTTCAAAAGTAGGTGCCTACTTTCCAATCTTACCCTTAATTATGCGATAGAGCAATTCATGGCTCCCTCTATTATCAAGAGTAAAACAGTCATTTTGATACGTACATTTCTATTTCAGTTTGTTCCAAATTAAGTGTTCACTATCAAAAGTACGTGCCTAATTTCCAATTCTACCCTTAATTATGCGATAGACCATTTCATTTCTCCCTCTATGATCAATAGAAAAATAGTCATTTTGATATGTACATTTCTATTTAGTTTGTTCCAAAATAAGTGTCCACTATCAAAAGTGCATGCCTAATTTCCAATTCTGCCCTCAGTGATGAGATAAAGCAATTCATTACTCCCTCTATGATCAAGGGTAAAATAGTCATTTGGTACCAAACAACCATTAACCTAGAAATAACTGGTAACCCAACCTTCGTTGAGGCCGAGGTCAAGGGTCAAAGTCTGTATCCGTTTCATTCGCCGTATATAAATGCCATATAAACTTCACGAAGATGATAAATCATTTAATTTAACTGTAATTCTAATAATTACACATTTCTAAAAGCTTACACCATTTTCATTGTAGACATTTATTTAGGTAGGATGGTGTAACAACTAACAAATAAGAATATAATAACTTTTAAATTTTGTAAGTTTTCCATTAAATCAAACCTGGATTAAATCTTTGAAAGCTATTCCTTGCCCATTGTAATTCTTTGCAATATATATAACCAGCGATCGCGTACTTTTCAAAAGCTCATCCCTGCAACACCAACCAAATTGCAAGTTTTCAAGCAACACTTTCTTGTCGACTCCAGCAGCCGTCGCCCAACTACTAAAACTAACGGTGGGCCCGCCGTCTTCTTCTAACATCATCCTAATCCTCTCCAGATCAGCAACCATCTGTGTAACCATCAAACAACATGAGAGAAACAACAAGATTCGAGAATCTTGAAAAGTCAAAAGATGGATTCTTGAAGCATTTATCGATAGAGAATTGTGATAAAAACCTTAACCCCTTGCGATAATTCCGCCTCATTTCTAGTGATTTTGAGTCTTCCAACTTTAGAACTCGACGGTCTTTTTGAGGAAAAGTTTACCCGTCTTGAATTCTTATGGTTGATGGCTTCTGAGCGGATTCCCATCGGAACACCACCGTTGGCTTTTCTTGATGTGCGTTCTCTTTGGGTCTTTCTTTGTATCTTTCTTGTAGACGGCACAACGGGCTTCACGATTCCTTTGTTTATAGAGTTAGTTGAAAAAGGGTATTTTTGTAATTTAGGAAAAGAAGTACGGAGAAGCTTCAAAGCTCCAAGCTTTTCTAATTGAACGAGTATGTCTCGTTCTAGCGTTACCACGTCTGAATCGGAAAATGTATCCTCCAACACAACAAGATTTTCCAAGAGTAAACGATATTGCGATATGTTGTTTGCTTGTAAGCTTGTAAGAAATGTTAACTTTTCATGTCGTACACCACTCCTCTGAAAGATCAAAAAGAATCAAGTAAGCATCAAGAAATGAACGGGTAAACTAGGTCCGTTTAGTTTGTTTTATATTGTTGAGGTCAAAAATACTAATTTCAACCTCAAAATTTCACATGAATTTGCTTAACATGACAGTTGTTGGATTAGATTAGACTTTATGGTTACTGTCAATAGAAAAATGTGGGTGTTCAACTAGTTGCTAAATATATACTCCCCCGTCCCAAAATAAGTGTCGCTGTTAAAAGTAAGTGCTATTTTCCAATTCTACCATCAATTCTCTATTATTAAGGGTAAAATTGTGATTAAGAGGGTAATATATAATTATACATTTCTAAAGTTGTCTGTCTTTTTCATCGAGGACATTTATTTTGGAACCAATGTAGTAAAATATATAAGAAAAGGAAACCTTGGTGTTGGCAGCTTCTGAGTAATCAATGTCCAATATCCGAGACGTAGATGAACATGCATTTCCGCTAATAGGATCATTGTAACAAGTCTCGCTTTCCATCGGGAGAGATACCCTTGCCATATCATAGTTGATGTCCTTTCCTTTAACTGTCCAACAAATTCAAATGTTGATTAGCAAATTATTTTCAACTAACTTTTTTTTGAAGGGTGTCCGAGCCTATGGCCCGACTAACCGGCAAGATCAAGGCTAAAGCATGTCCCTTTGTAAATGTCCACAGGTGGCGCATGGAGGGATTTGAACTCGGGTTAGGCGCTATGAACCTCCCAAGCCTTATCCACTCCACCACAGCGCTGATAGACTATTTTCAACTAACTTACCAACTTCATAATGATGAGTTGAATGTCATTGATAAATTATTATTAAAATATTCTAATAATATAATTACTGTCGTAATCCCCAAAATAAACTAACTTTCAACTTCATAATGATAAGTTGAATGTCATTATTTTTTTAGATTTTAAGTTTTGATTATCAAATATGTTGGAGATGCACACAACCTTTCCTCCACCCCAACAAGTAGATTGACCCCTTTGTTCTAGATAAAGGTTCCAAATTTGACTTTTGAGTGGCAAACGAGTTGCTCTTTGATTTCAAATTTGACAATAGCCACTTTAGTTATGGGAAAAAAATTGATTATGGTATCGAACTAACGCTTATCATGTAAGTGCTTACCAACAAGAGGTATCATCCTCATTTACCTTATCATGTAACATTATTGGCTTTCAAAATGGATTGTTGGTAAACGTCTTAAACCCTAGGTAACTAGGTAAGATTTTTGGTCCTTCTCATGCTCAATCAGTAACGTAAGTAATATCGGCAAGCACTTGGCCAGTAAGAATTTAGCAAATGGCCCCTTATCTAAATATTGAGTAGTAAACCAAACCAAACAAACCACTATATCCCACTTGGAATTAAACGAGCTCGTACTGAGCTTGAGCCTTTATGATTAAGCTCGCCAGCCTAAATGAGCCTCAGTTTATATATAATAATAAATAATATATAATAATAAAATAATAAAATAATAAAATAATAAAAACATATTAATTATTGATTTATAGGTAAACGAGCTTGAGCTTGAGCTTGAGCTCAAGCTTGACACATAAGGCTCGAAACGAGCCGAGCTCTAAGCTCGAGTTCGGCTCGTTTACACCCCCTATGGGGTTGTGGAGGGTAAGTATACTATGAAAAATCTAAATTTAAAGAGAAGTGATCAAACTTTCAAATCATCGTAACTTGAATTCTTACAAGAACGTTTCTATTCTTGCATTTAGATTTCTACAATGCCTAAAATTGATTCATTTATGGAAGTTGTAGTGTTCTTTTGCAAGACAGATAGCTAGTTGCCAATAAGAAAATTAAGTACAATGGCTCAAAAAGCCAGTCAGTCACTTAAAAGACGGATGAGTTCGTGAAGCAAGGTTCCTACTCTCGAAAGGGTATAACAGGGGACATCCCTAATTCTTTTTCATTAAAAGCAAAGGAGAAACTTCAACTCATCAAGACTAGTTATTAATACAAAGTTAACCAAAGAGAAATTGCAACAAGTGACATCTAATTTCATCTTAATTTGGGTCAAGAATCACATGATCAGATTTCAAGAGCTCTATTTGATTCATACAACTAACAAATCAACCTCAAGAACTACTTTAGACTATCAAGCAAGAATTTGGAAGAAAACCCATAACTTATTTTGTAGCCCTAAAGCTAAATTTGAGTGATAGCCAACTCACTAATAACTGAAACTTTAACTTACAATGAAATTGAATGATCAATCATGAATTCAAAAGGGTACCCAAAACTTATCTGATTATGCTATTTTCTGAACTTAATTTGATTGATTCAAATAATTGGATGAAATCATCCTGTTTCTAGGGCAAATATTGGAACCCATAAAGCTAAATTTGCAAATAAAGATTTAGGGGGAATTTGAATACTTACAGGATGCATATGTGGAGGAGGGTAAAAATGAGGAATTGGAAGAAAGAGGAGGTTGAATGGAGAGACCCCATTTCAAGTTAAGCCTGAAACCCAGACCCATGGTTGAAAAACTTTCATCAAAAGATGGATGATGATGAAGAAGATGAAGAAAAGAAGAAGAAGAGAGTCGGGTTTTGTTTAATTTGTTGATTTTGGCCACTGGTTGCCCATCTCATTCATTAAAACAAAAAGATTTTCTTTTTCATAAGATACTGCTGGCTGTGTACCAAAATATCAAATACCATTGTGCATTCTACACCATGTCTTCTTTTTGTAATTTCTTTTTCTTTTTTCTATCATCTTATTTTTTGTATAAAAATATTTTAGATAAGAATGAAGTATGGTTTGTAGTGATGGCCAAACGAAATGTAATTTGGATTATGGTTTTGAAGCATAAAATAACGTTTTTATTTCATTTGTATAATTATTGCAACTCAATATTTTTCATCCATTTAATTCAACAAGTATTTTGATTGTTTGATTTATTGAATATTTTGATTGTGTCTTGATATATAGTGTTGATCATAAACAATAAACTTTAATCAATTTTTATAAATATCTAAAATATAATAAATGAATCTTAACTATTTTTCTAAGTATATTAGTTGATTGAATTACATTGGTTGCATAAATGGAATAAGTTTGTTGCATTTGAAATGTGGTCCTCTCTGTATATAGGATCAAGTTTAGAAAATAATCGAAAATAAACAAATAACACCTTAATACCTAATTTATCCTTTTTCAAAATTTAGCGACATATGAATAAATCATCATGTTCTAACTTTCTTCAAATTAAAGCACATATAAATGAGACATCATATTCAATGTCTTTTAGTTTTTACTTTTTAGGTTACATGAACAAAGTGAATGATGGAATTTTGTAGGTATTTAGATCATCCGTAATGGTCTATCTTATGGTATTGGGTAAGTCATTGGGTCCTTCGAGTTCGAGTTGATCGGCTACACCTCTGTGTGGCCTTCGCGTTGATCTTGGCTGAGCGAATCAGCCATCTTCTGAGCCATTAAGCCACTATCGGCTGAGCGAATAAGCCATATCTGCCGCACAACCTATTAAGCCAATAAGCCGTTACCGAACAGGGCCTAAGTAAAGAAGAGTTGGAGTCATAGGCCCAGGCCCATATAATCTTTAAAGCCCAAAAAGAAAAGATGCTAAGAATCAGTCAGCACTCAGCAGTCAGCAGCAGTATCTCTTCACCTCTCTCAAAATCCCTCATTTCTCAATTTCCCAATCAATTCAATTCCCCCAAATCTCAATTCCCCAATTAATTCCCTTTCTTTTGTTGTTTTCTTCTCTCTGCGATATGCCCTAACCCTAATTCCTAAACCCCATTGCTATCGTGGTCGCAATCGACCACCTCTTGCTGGCCAATTCAACAATTCAAAAGGGGCAAAAAGGGGTGGAGAACTCAATCAAAAGAATCAACCCTTCAATTTTACCTTTTTCTCACTTCAATTTCACAAGGTATAACTCTCTAATTTCTCTTTCCCCTTTTCGATTTTGGCGAATCGATCAATTATGTTTAAAGATAGAGATAATTCCTCTAGCGATGGTGGTGGTGGTGGTGGTCAGACCTCTGAATCTAAGCTAACACAGTTACCATCTGAAGAAAATCCAGATGAAAGAATCGATAAGAGTAGCAATAATGGGTTCTGTAACAAAAATTCAGACCAGGGTCTGGAGTCAAAACCCTCAAAATTGGGGATTTCTCAGGAGTTGACTTTGAGCTATCTTTGTGATAATTCCAAATTGGCTAATTCAGATAATAATAATGGTAAGAGTTTGCTGAATTCCTTTGATAATAAAGTTAAAGGAAAATTAGTTGTTTCTGATGACCATAATAATAATAATAATATGAATAATCAGGATGAGAATTCTCATAGGTGGGTAGAGAGAGACTTTTTGCAATTGTCAGGGGATTCTTCAAAAAGAGAGGTTGAAGATGATGAAATGTATAGGATGGGTAGTAGAGATAAGAAGCCTAAATTAGAAACCCTAGATTTGTCTCTGGCTTTGCCCGATACTTCGATGTCGTTGGGGGGATCGAATCGGGTCCAAGATGGGGATCCTTCGGTGAGTTTGAAGCCGAGTAGGAGTCTGCAGTCTTTGGGTAGGTCGAATAGCAACAACACCCAGACTACTTTCTCGAATGATTTCACGACGGGGTCCATGTCGTATTCGTATTCGCATCAGTTTTCGCATAACCCGAGCTGCTCCATGACTCGGAATTCGACTGATAATTATGAGTACTCGATGGGTAGTCATAGGAGAGACTGTGACCAGATATGGAACGGCGGTGAGGGCACTAACGGGTCGGTTCATAGTCGGTTTAGGCCCGTGGGCGACGGTGGTGTCGCATTGGTGCAACAAGCCAATGCCGATAACAACAACAGCCTGTCGTTTTTCCCGTCCGAGCTTCCGGCGAGGATGAAGATGGACACTCAATCTGGTGATTCGAGGGGGAGAGGTTCTGAGAACACGAAAGGGGTGGAGGGTTTGGAGTTTGGGAGATCGCGTAAGCTTTCTAGACCCGAAAAGATTCTTCGAGAGATTGTATCCGAGTCTATCCCCACAATGGCTCAGATAATGCAAGAGCTTCCCGAAGAAACGTTCGAATCCACGAAAGATTACCTCAAGAAACTGATCTCAATTCCTGAAAAGAGAGACGAATTGGTGGGATTGCAGCTTCGGCTTGAGAGAAGGTCTGATCTTACGAGTGAAACGCTCTCAAAAGCAAACGAGAACCAAGTTTTACTTTTGGTTTCTATAAGGATGGGCCTCGAGAGCTTCTTATCCGTCCAAACCCCCCGCCTTCCGACAAATGAACTCATTGAAATCTTTTTATTCGAAAGGTGTAAGAATGTGAATTGCAAGAGGTTATTGCCCGTTGAAGACTGTGACTGCAAGATCTGCTCGACAAAGAAAGGATTTTGCAGTGAGTGCATGTGTCCGGTTTGCCTAAACTTCGACTGTGCCAGCAACACGTGCAGTTGGGTCGGGTGTGACGTGTGTTCTCATTGGTGTCATGCAGCGTGTAGCATTCAGAAGAATCTGATAAAGCCCGGTCCGAGTCTGAAGGGGCCCACGGGCACAACCGAGATGCAGTTTAACTGTCTTTGTTGCGGCCATGCTTCTCAAATGTTTGGGTTCATTAAGGACGTTTTCAAGCTATGCGCGGAACAATGGGATTTGGAGACGTTAATCAAAGAGCTTGATTGTGTTAGGAAAATCTTTAGGGGGAGTGGAGATTTCAAAGGGCAGAAGCTTCATATGAAGGTCGTTGAGTTGATAGCGAAACTTGAGAACAAAGTGATGTCCCCTGCGGAAGTATGCGCCTTCATCCTTCAATTCTTCAACTGTAAGTCTCCTATTGTTTGCTTGCTTAATGATGATATACGTTATGGCTGTGTTTGGCAAAAATAAGCTAGCTTATAAGCTAGTCCATCCAAACATATACCATAAGCTAGCTTTTTGTAGCGTTTTGGGAGCTTTTTGTAGTTTTTTCCAATTATACCTTTATTAATATTTAATTGTTAAATTTAAGGATACCCTTTTTGGTCAATTTACATACTCTTAATTCTTAAACTAGTTTTTGTCAAACATAATTTTTTCATAAGCTAGCTTATCAGCTACTAGCTAGCTTATTAGCTACTAGCTAGCTTATCTATCAACAACTAGCTTATCAGCTAGTTTGCCAAACATAGCCTATGTCCTTTTGGATATACCATCACCCTTGTAGGTTGAGTTTTCATTTCTTGAAATTGCACATTTCATTCTTTAATTATTGTGTTCTAATATTAGATTGCATCTTTCCTTTTTAATTTATGATAGCCATAGACACAGACATGACGTCGGAGTTTCCCATCTCCAACAACTCGTCTGCCATTCCACCAACAAAACCTCAGCCATTCTATAACATGGGATCATCAAGTGGTGCCCATGAAAACAGCAGTCAGCCCAACAAAATGATCTCGATCGAGGACGAATGGTCTGTGAAATCGTCGAAAAAAGACGCATTTGACAGCGTGGAAAGCCTGGTGAGAATTAAAGAGGCGGAAGCGAGAATGTTTCAAACGAAAGCGGATGAAGCAAGAAGAGAAGCAGAAGGGTATAAACGGATGATCAGGATAAAGATCGAAAAGCTGGATGAGGAGTATACGGACAAGATTGGGAGGTTGAATTTGCAAGAAACGGAAGAGCGAAGAAAGGTGAAAGCGGAACAAGTTAAGGCTTCCGAAAACGATCATTGCGAGTACTACAAGATGAAGATGAGAATGCAAGCAGAGATTGCTGGTTTGCTGGAGAGAATGGAGAAAACTAAACAGCAATGGGTGTGAGTGATCTTAAATTCTTCTTTCAACTATATTTGGATTTCAAAAATTTCCTTGGTTGGATGTTGTTGTAATCTTGGTTGTTTTTGGTTTTGATTTTTGGATTCTGTTGATTTTGGGTTTTTTTATTTAACTTGGTCAAATTTGATACATATCTTATTGGATTTTACAGTGGTGCTGGTATTATTTTGCTGTTGAGTGTTGATGGTCATGGATTTTTCAAGTGGTAGTAAAATTGATAATTAATGTAGTTAAACGGTTAATTAATTAATCAGTCGATTTTGTAACCTCTGATTGTGTAGATATTACCAAATGCTTATGTATATGGTTAAGAGAATAATGAACTATGGTATAGAAGCTAAAATCAACTTGATGACAATTATTTTCAGTCACATATTTAATTCATTTCAAATCAATTATAATGTTTTTATCATATTCTAATTAAATTAGCCAATATATATTATAAGTTAGAGATAAAAGGACACATGAAATAAGAAGAATGTTGGACCATCTAATCTAAAAGTTTTTGTAAGGTAACATATTTAATACAAATAGCATGATTAACAAATGAAGAGGTCTCTCTCTGTGGCACACCACACCTTGTAAGGTAACATGGATTTCTTTTTAGTGAAGAAACTCAATGAGATGTTGTTTGAGAAAATGGGCATCAAAACTTAGACCATCCGCAATGGGGTCGGCAAGGCAGCAGCATGAGGTTGTTGCTGATTGGCAAGCCCGGCAACACCGCCGGGGTCCTTCGGCATGGAGTGAAATCAGCAAGGTCATGCCGTCTCGTTACACCCCACCCCACCCTACCCTCTCTCTCTCTCTCCTTTCTCTTCATCTCTCTCTTCTTTTTTTTTTTCTTTTTTTTATTAATTATTTAGATTGGTATAGGTGTGGTTGAATTGGTAAGGTTTTAGTAAGATAGTAGAAAACTGATGTGGCGACTGGTATCATAGGCAAGACCATCTACCACTGTGGATGGTCTTACCAACCAAGTTCCAATAAATATGAACAAATCTCACAAGTTCAACTTTGAAAAATGGACTCATTCAGAAGTGTTGGTAACACTTCTTCATCCCGACAGAGTTGACAACCTTCATTTGTAGGCATTACTTTGAAACAATGCTCGATGTTCTTCTCTAGCCATGCCAACCGTCTTTCAAAACTCAACACGGCAACATGCATACTCCTGACATCAAGTTGGGCCACTCTTGCGCAAGAACGCAGTAAAATGTAATAATCCGCATGTGCAGCGTATGTATAGGCCCCGTTGCCTTTTTTTCTTGTGTAGTGTAGGTAGTCGGATCGTTTGACTTTGGTCCTTGGAGGGATATAACAGAACTTGTTCTCTTCCATGTTGGATAGCATTCGTTTTATCGCTCTTTCTTTCTTAGAGTTGATGCAGCTAACATGAGCATTGCCGTCTCTACCTTTCTTCGTCTTGCTTTTGGAACTATCTCGGGGTCTCTTGTGGGAACCACAAGTAGGGGTCAACAAGTGGGACTCCCGAGGACTTGATGGTTTATCCTCCTGCATTCAATAACCAAAAGAGTAGAACTGTAACACCTATAACCTTCTGAAAAACCATAAAAGATACATTTTTTAGACCAAGGATCAAGTTTAGTTAATATGTGCAGTGAGTGTGTATATCAGAAAGAGTAATAAATTATACACACCAAGAGCAAGCAGAAAGACATACCTCTTCCTTTTGATAAAAATTCCAAAGGTCCTCTATTATTTGCTGTTCCTCATGATCCTCAAATGACAGTTCCACACCAGCAAAAACCACATCCTTACAGTATTCAAGATACCTTTGCAAATCCTTACAATGATCTATCAATTATTCAAAAAGTTGATTAAAATTTCATGCAAATCAAAAGTTGCATAAGATGATTGTATAAAGTTCAAAGGAACTTGTAACAGCTTACCACTTGTATCAATGAGCTCATTGTATTTCGATTCAAGTAAAACTAAAATCTCTGTAGCATCCAAGTTGGATTGTCTCGGTAGCTTATTATTACTATATGGCTTTGTATCAGAACCATCATCGCTATCATCATCTTGCAACTTGGGATTAATCGAAAAAGAAACATTAGATTCGAATTCTGCCTCTTTTTCTTTATCAGCATCTATATCCGAAATGATATCTTTTTTCTTGCCAGCAGCTGATGAAGACTGCTTATTGGCTGAAGATAGTGCCATTTCCCACTTCCCAAAACCGTGTATTTTGTAAAGAATCCTAATTGATACTATAAGTATGGATAATACACAAGCACGTGTAGGAAGCCTGAACTCGTTAGCTGATAACCACAGCTCAGGTGGCATAGACCACTCATATATGCGACATGCATGAGGCAGAATAGTCTCAACCGGAAGAGATAACTGCCTGAGATAACGGGAAGCAATTGCATAGAAGTTGACCGGAGGTAACTCCAAACGTATCGAATGTGCAACGCAAGCCGCCAATGATTCCAGCTTTTGTACGGAGATCGCCTGTATAGGTCTGAACATACGACTTGAGCTTAGCGGGCAGGCGTTGGTAGGGGGGCCAATTTGTTTCTCGATTTCAACAAATGCAGCAAAATAAGGAAGCTTTCCGTCAAGTGTCCACTTCACTATATCTGTCACCAAGATTGGCTCCCTTGCCAAATGGCAGACCAGAAAAGAAACGACTAAAGAGCAAGATAAAGGAATTGTCTTGCACACAGATTGGTACCATATCATCACAGATCGTTTACCAAGTATATTATGAGGTTCAGCTCTATGTTTAGCCCTAGCTCCAACAACTTCCGTTTCCCCTGAAATGAAATAAGAGTATGCAAGAGTTGAAAATCGATGAAAATGAGCAAGGCTAAGCATACCACATATAAGTAGAAAAAATCAGTTGATTATAATTTATACCTATCCAAAGTAATTGTGTTCCTAATGCATTTTTTCCTTCAGATTCTTAGCATATAAACACACATAGATTAAGAAATATAGGAAGTGTAAGGAATAAACAGTAACGAAAATCGGATATCTCTGAAAGGCGTGTAACACTTTCAGATCGAATCAATTCGGTGGTTCTCCCGAATTATTCAATCGGATACAATTAAGAGAATTTGGAATTCTATGTATGTGTGTCTGCGATTTTTATGAACCAGAGTTTGAAAAACGATGACCAAAAACGTATATATAACAAGAAACGGGTAACTGCCTTTTTGGCAGTTTTCTGTTTTGTCAACGGGTCAAAAACTGGGTCAAAGCCGGGTCGGATTTATCCACTCAATTTCCGAGAATTAATTTTTCTAAGCATTTTTCTAAGCAGCTCGACCCCAGCCAGGGGCTCTGCCCCTTGGACCCCGCCAGGGGCTGCCGCCCCTTGGACCCCGCTACCGGGGGCGCTGCCCCGGACCCCCGTTCCTTAGGGACTTCGCCCCTAATATCATAATAAATTCAAGTAGGCATGCACTCCGCACCGCCAAGCCTAAATGATGTCTTATTATGATGAAATTGGTCAAACAAGTTAATCCAATTACACTAAAATATTCAACAGGAAGTAATGGCATTTGGACAAACTTTTTCCATTAATCAACCAAAACATTTTTTCCGATCAAGTCAGCAAGATGACTATCCAATGCTAACAGTTGACATAGATATATTCAGTCATACATCGGCTACCTATCTTAGACAAAATGACCATAAATATAAAGAAAAAAGCATCAAGAAAACTTAAAGTATATGGTATTTTCCAGGAACATAAATATAACAGTTGCAGAGAGTGTTTCTCTTTTAGAAATAGCTTATAGCATACCTTAGAAAGCACATAATTAAATACCTTGTACTTGAGATTCTGACTCATTCACAACCTCATCCGCCCAATCATCATTAAAAATCCGAGTTGATGCCACAAATCTTAACCAAATGGATTCAACCATGCCAACAATTATGGGACACACGTTAAACTTTTCAACCAAAGCCTTAATCTGCAACTCGATCATTATCTGGACTCCCATCACATACCTCATCCTAATCTCCGAGTAATAATCTTCATAACTCAACGTTGTACTAGGACCCCTCCCAAAATCGGCAGGCTCAATGGGACCAACAGCATCGCCTGCTTCACCATCATCCCTTAAAGTCTCCCAAAATTGTGAAGGAGGTTGGGACTGGGAGAATAATGGCTCGGTTTTTACAACGGGTACACGTCTTTGAACAATGCTCCCTACGTTCTCCTTGGTCAAAATCATGTCATCGTTATCAACAGCGGTGTCCCTAATTCCGTCAGCTTGAGAGCCACAGCGCTGGCAGTAAAAGAAGCCATCGTTACCATCCTCCAATCCAACAAAGCCACAAACTTGGCATTCCAAACCCAATTCATTACTCATCTATGCAGGTATAGATGTAATGTCTTTAGATATGGTGCCTATAACAATGGTGTATAGAAAACAGATTGTCTTTCATAGCTTTCTTTTTTCTACAAGAACAGAAAATAAGTGGATAATGTTAAGCATGTTTTATTATAACAAAGCAAACAACTAGATATAAAACATTAGAAGTAATTCAAACTAAACCACCAAAAATCACATTTTTTTTTTTACTTTTTACCATCTATATGAAACAATCTTACATAAAAGAACCCACCTTTGAAGCCAAAGGGTTCTTATCCAGATGCAAACAAATTTCATTTACATCCCTAAGGGTGCGTTTGGTTGTAGAAAATTTTCCAGTTTTCCAACATAAATTTTCAAGGAAAATGAAAATTTAGAAAACGTGTTTGGTTCATTTAGTTTTCAAAAGTTTTCCAAGAAAATAAAAATTTCCTGTTTTCTAACTTCTATGTAAATTTATTAAACTAATTTTGGTAGTTTTCCAAAATTTTCTAAACACCTTCTCTAATTTTCCAAAATGGAAGATGAAAATTCCACCATACGTGTTTTTAAAATTTTCAGAGAAAACTAAAAGTGGAAACTCAACTCCATTTCCTAAAAACGTTTTCTACGTATTACTTGAAACTTTGATCAACAAACCTTATTGAACCAATTACCATGTTTACGAAGAACATAAGTAAGATAATCTTAAGCTATATTCAGCATTGTTTTAAACTCACTTAGGGGTTGTTTGGAAGTGATATAAAGAGCTTAATAGTTTGTAATTGTATAGCTTATTCGGTGAGCCATATAATGTTGTTTGGAAGTGGCTTATTGAAAAAGAATTCGGTCAGCTCAATAATTCCTATAGAGAAAGATTAAACTTAACTAAACAAACTAACAAACTGATTAAACAAATTAACACTAACAAGACAACAACTAAGGTTGAGAAAATTAAAAAAAAAACACTCAGAAACAAATTAACCAAATAATTCAGCTTAGGGCAAAATGACTAATATCAAATTAGCGCAAAGACAATAGCAAGGTTGAGAAAATTAAAAAATAATATACAAACAAATAAATAAATCATGTAAACACAAGGTATAACATTGTAATGGATGAATTTAGGACTATATGGTAAAAGCCAATGACTAATTTATAAAAGCTCAAAGCAATCAAATAAATGTGTCATGTAAACATAATTGTATAACATTAGGACTTAAAATTTAAATTTGAGTTTAGGTAGGTTTTGTGACAAAACCTGAGTGTGAGAGCCTGAATTTCGCCGGAGCCGGCCAACGGCGGTGAGGGCGCTGAGCAGAGGGAAGACCAGGGCTCGGCGCTGTTGATGTTTGTCATTTTTTTTTTCTCCCTTTTTTCCAATGGACATTAACTTTTCTTTGTTAAATATAATTAAGGGATATTATAGTTTATTTACTTTTTATACATGACATATATTAACACACACTGAGCATCAATTGGAAAACCAAAACCGGATAAAAATTTAAAATATGGATGTGAATTGATGATGAAAAATTCGGATTGTTATTTTGTTATAAAATTGTTTTAATTGAAATTTGCAAAACTTTGTATTTTTGATTTAAAAAAATAGAATGGAATGTGAGAGATTTTTATAATTTTAAATCTTGTGTAAAATCTATTTAATCACATTCATGGATCAAGGAATCTAAGGGTTGATGAGATGTTTTTCGGTTTTATCTTTATTTAAGGTTTTCCTGAAAACCGAAGAATACCCTGTAGCTAGTGAACATAAACAATATATGCAAAAAGAACAATGCAAACATGCCGAATCTAATCTCAAGTATGAACAACGGTTACACATCTTAGTGAACCAACAAATAATATAATCAATGAAAACATATGAAGGGACATATCGAGCTCGAATAATACATACGTTTGCATATCACTACATGATAAGTGTCTATGGAGATGCGGTGCTTGCCACCTACTAATGTAAGATGTGGCGTTTGGCACTACTGGGTAGACATGCTTTAATGAATGTCATATGATTGCGATCCTTAGAACATGTGGTCCTAAACATGTCTTATCTTGGATAAAGAGATTCTAGGGTCAAAGTTTTAGTGATATTTGAGCTGAAACTTATGTTTTTGTTTAGAGATACCCGTCTTCAGATCCAGTTAGTTAGTGTTTGATATTACTTCTGTGGGAGTTTTTCTATTCAAAGGTATAAAGGGGTGGGTGGCCATTAGTTATCTTTTTTGTCTTTTTGTACCTTAACTATACGAATTGAATAACATAAATACATAATCCTTGCATAGATTCGGTATCATTTTACACATTTATTGGTACCTAACTATATCCCTTTCCATTGGCCTAAATTCAATGCCTTCCACAATAATTTCCCTGTGAATACATATATTTGAATTTTTACATGTAGTGACTTATGATTCTCTAAATGGTGTAATGGTTTGCATAATATGACTTCCATCCAAAACCCTCCTCCCCTTTTTTGCATCCAAGCATCTGTAGTTTGATATATTCGAAATCTTGCATACCTATTCGTTCTATTCTTGAGTCATGCAATCCATAATCATTCTTTCGCTTGATTGTTGGTATATTCACTGGTGGAAGCAAATTGAAATTTAAAAATGTTATAGTTTGAACATCCCCATCCAACGAGTAATATAGGGGGATTTACGAGGATCATCGAGTTGAATGGTGTTGTCTGCAAATTTGAACACAAGGTTAGCATGCATAGCATGTTGAGGTGAAAACATGGGTGACCGAAGTTTACATGTGAAATGATACTCATTTGTGCCTCTTAGTTTTTTAACCTCACTGAACCTGCATAGATTAGGTTATAGCGGTTTTAATTTTTGGGGTGAAGTATAAAAGTTGAATAGGAGACACGATATGATGGAGAATTACCTGGATTCAGATAGAGAGAATGTATCAAAACTTTGATAATCATGACTTAATATCTCCGAAGCAGGTAGCATAGAACATATCCCACTAGTAGATTTGCAAAGTGAAAACCACTACTTACCAAATAATGTCATAATGTTAGAACTGTATTATAAAAAAACAAATGATATTAAAAATTAAGAAGATGATGATGATGATGGAATTACCAATTTGCCGTTGTAACCAAGGAAACCGGCACAAAGAAGGACGTAAAGCTCCTTTTTGGTGGTATAGTGCAAATAGTGGTTAGACATGTAAACATAATGTTGATAGTCATTTGGCAACTTTTTCTCCCAATATGCATCTTCATTTATATCCACTTCTTTTGATGCCGCTAGACTTCCAATCTCTTGATCATGCTGTATCTTTTCAGTTAAAAACCAAAATACATAACACATTATGATTTGCAGAATGAAAAATCGCTCAATCTCTTCAATCAGAAGCACACATATTTCAGAATTGTAAATGTAACTTTTAATTATTAAGGAAACTAAAGATAGAATTATTTGTTCGGAAAAGAGAAACTTACCATCTCTAGAGGCTGAAATTCAATTCCTTGAATGAAAATATTAGTATTCCTAGGATTGTCATAATCTAAAAGTTCTTCTATCACAAAGTCAAAACGAGCATCCGCCACTTGAGCAATGAAATGCCACATTTTAATCTTATACCAGTATTTGCCTTATTGGTTTTAGTTCTGCAGTATGTGTGGAATGTACACTCAACTCTTCTGTTTTCCATTTAATCGTTGTTAACCTAAAGTACTGTTGGGCAAAGCACTTGTGGGTATGGTGAGGACAGTGTTTGAACACCAAGCTAGCTGCATCATGGTACCAAGTGATAACATGCTAACTTTTATTAGACATCTAATCTTATAGCTTTTCGATAAGAAAACTTAGCCACCATTGAAAACCTGCAAATATACAAACGTACGTTATAAGTTAAGATAATAATACCCCATTGACTTGTCCAAAACAAACTATCTTGTAAAAGTTCAGGATAGTCATCATAAAACAAATATTTATCATGCTTAATACAAGTTTTGCATTCATGATTCAATTATTTTATATATGAAAGACATAGTTGAAAGCATTAGCTTGGTGACTTCACAAAAAAAAAAATTTTTTTTTTTTTTTGTTAAAAAAAAAACCCAAAAAAAAAGAAACAAAAGCTTTTGAATCTTTTTTTAAAGGGAAAATCATAGGTTTTTTTTTAAAAAAAAAAAAAAAAAACCCCCCCAAAAAATTTTTTAAAAAAAAAATTTAATTTTTTATTAAAGGGGGGGGGAAAAAAAAAATTTTTTTGGGGGGGAAAAAAAAACCCCCAATTTAAAAATTTTTTTAAATTTAAAAAAATAAAAAAAAAAAATTTTTAAAAAAAAATTTTTTTTTTTTTTTAAAAATTTTTTTTTTAAAAAAAATTTTTTTTTTTTTTTTTTTTTAAAAAAAAAAATTTTTTTTTTTTTAAAAAAGGGGAAAAAAATGGGCCCCTTTTTTTCCCCCAAAAAAAACCCCCAAAAAAAAAATTTTTTTTGTTTTTTAAAAAAAAATTTTTTAAAAAAAAAAAATTTTTTTTAGGGGGAAAAAAAAATTTTTTTTTTAATTTAAACCTCCTTTTTTTTCCCAAATTTTAAACCCAAATTTTTTTTTTTTTAAAAAATTTTTAAAAAAAAAAAAAGGGGGGGTTTTTTGGGAAAATTTTTTGGGGGGGGAAAAAAAAAATTTTTTTTCCCTTGGGGCCCCTTTTTTCCCCCAATTTTTCCCCCGGGGGGTTTTTGGGGGGGGGGGGGGGCCCCCCGGGGGTTCCCCCGGGGGGGTTTTAAAAAAAAAAAAAGGGGAAGGGGGGTTAAAAAACCCCCCTTTTTTTTTTTTTTTTTAAAAAAAAAATTTTTTTAAAAAAAAAATTTTTTGGGGAAACCCCGGGGGGGGGGTCCCTCCCCGGGGAAAAGGGGCGCCAAAAAATTTAAAAAAAATTTTAAAAAATTTTTCTTTATTCCTTTTTTTTTTTCCCTTTTTAACCCCCCTTTTTAAAATTTTTTAAATTTTTTTTTTTTAAAGGAAAAAGGGAAAGGGGGGTTTTGGGAAAAATTTTTGGGGGGAAGGAAAAAAGGGGGCCCCGGGGGGGGCCCCCCGGGCCCCCCTTTTTTAAAAAATTAAACCCCCTTTTTAAAAAAAATTTTTTTAAACCATTTTAAAAAAAGGGGGGTTTTTTTTTTAAAAAAATTAATTTAAAATTTTTTTTTAAAAAAAAAAAAATTTTTTTTTTGGGGGGCCCGGGTTTAAAATTTTTTTTAAAAACCCCCTTTAAAATTTTTAAAAAAATTGGTTTAAAAAATTTTAAATTTTAAAAAAAGGGGTTTTTAATTTTTTTTGGGGGAAAAAATTTTTTTTTAAAATTTAAAAAAAAATTTTGGGAATTGAAATTTTTTTTTTTAAATTTTTTAAAAAAAATTAAAGGGAAAAATTAAACCCTTTTAAAAAAATTTTTTTTAAAAAAAAAAAAAAATTTTTTTTTTTTTGCCCCTTAAAAAAAGGGGGGAAAAAAAAAAATTTTTTTAAAAAAAAAAAGGGTTTTTTTTAAAAAAAAAAAAAAAAAAAAAAAAAAAAAATTTTTTTTTTTTTAAAAAAAAAACCCCCTTTTTTTTTGTTTAAAAAATTTCCCTTTTTTTTTTTTAAAAAAAAACTTGCCTTCAACTAAATTTTTATTTATTTATATAGAAAAGCTTCAAATGTAAACTTTTTGGTTTTTAAAGGTTAGGCACCCGAGGGGGCCCCCACATGGGGGGTTAGGGGTCCCCCCTTTTAATTCAATCCCCCTTTTTTCGGTAACCAACCCCCCGAACAGACGTAACCCTTTAGGGTTCAAGCCACGTGCGCGTTCTGGGTTTCCTCACGTTCACAACCAAAAAGTGGTTCAAAATTTAAACCCTTTTTCCCCCAAAATTTTTATATATTATTTATTTTTAAATTTAATATAGTATTGGGGTTCAAATGAAAAGTGTTTAAAAAAATTTACGAAGAAAGAGAATGATCTCTATAAATCACCCGGCCAATAATGGGGGTTTTGACCTCTGCCCTCCTGAACCCGGTCCAACCGAACTTTGACAAGTCAAAGATTGGGTTTTTAGCGGCTTTTGACTTTTAAAGCGCAATCTTTGACTATCAACTATGATCTAAACCCGGTTGAAGTTTCCAAACCTTTCTCTTTTTTGTATTTTTTTTAAACCAAAAACCCTTTTTCCATTTTTGAACCTTTTTTTGTTTAATTATATTTTAATAAATATTATTTTGCGGGATCTACTTTTAACATCCATAAACCGGGAAATTTTAAGGGGGGAAAAAACATCCCTGTACTTTCAATGATTCTAGTAGCTTTTTTCACTACAAATCCATGGCAGGCCGACCCCCCTCGATCGTCCCGAAGGCATCCGAAAGCAAATTGTTGCAAACTTTTTTCATGGATTCCAAGCTCTTTTTTCTTCCCTTACACCGGATCAATAAAATTTCTGGGATCAATTTATTGTTTTCGTGGGGGGGTCTTTGACCAAACGAGCTGATATAAATGGGCCTCATCATGTTTGAAAAGCACGGGCCTCCCCAAAAAACTTCAAAAAATACCATGCCAAAAGAATATACGCGGATTCTTTTTTTAAACGATACCATTTAAAAAGTATTCGGGTTTCCCAAAATACCCGGGTGTGCCGCAAGGATGGGAAAAAACGCACTTCTTTTTAAAGGGCCTGCAAAACTTAATTTTGGACAATCCAAAAACAAAATTTTTTAGAAACCCCCAGTTCTAAATCTAACAAAATTTTGCATTTTTGGGATGTCACGATGGATTATGGTTTGATGTACCCAACATGATTATGGAGGTAAACTAACCCCCCGCCCCCCAGCATCAAAACATTTTCCCCGGTCTTTCCTGCCATGTAAAAGAGTAATAGTATAATCGGTTTTGCTTAGATACCTATCGAGACTTCCATGCTTTGCATATTTCGTAAACAAAAAAACTTCTCGTTTCCCTCATCGCATACCCCTAGAAGAGAGATCAATTTGGATGGTTTTGACCAGTTAGCAGCTGAATCTCCGCCCAAAAACTTTTTTTAACCCCTGCCCAACCGCCGTTTCCCCTTTTTGACAGCAACTGGGGGGGGGCCCCCCAACCGTATCCCCCCTTTCCCCATAACCCTGTTTCAAAATTGTTGGGAGCTAATTGTATCTCCTTTAAATTGCAATTTAAATGTTGCACCTCCCCAAGCCTTTCCCTTTAAAAGGTTATCCCAATAAAATAATATCGATGAAGGGACTTTTTTGGCCTGAAAATTTAGAAGGGGGATGATGCTTTTGAAAAAAAATGAGGAGAAGACTTTGATGAACTACATAGAATATAGATGAAGTTGGTATCATCGATACTTTGTAATGAAGTTTTAAAAGCTTTACATATTGTAATTTCAAATGTTAATTAAGCCTTATGAAATATAAAAACCAACTTTCATCTTCTTTAAATTTTAACCAACACTAATCTTCAAGTTTTTGGCTATTGTTAATTGATCAGCCCCATGGATTGTTTTTGTTAACATGTATTTTCCCCTTTTCACCTTGTATCCCACACATCAATTCTTTTCACCTTGTTATTCATAGTCAAATTTTGGTACAAACCACGTCGACCAAATTTTTCCAAAAAAAATAAAAAAGGTTTTTTCGAAAAGTCAAGAATTGGGCCAAATCGATAAACTAACCCCCATAGCACCCAAAGACACACTTAGGGTCATCAATCCCCTGTTAGAATTTTACTTTTGCATCAAACATAAAAGTAACAAATTCTTGTTTTGTCTATTCTATCTGACCAAATACCAAACTAAAACCCCCTCGTTTTCCCCAAAGGGTAAGCTAATTACATAAAGGCTCAACAAACAAACAACCCCCCAAGATTTTTTTGGATCGTCAAAATCACTCTTCTGAAGAACTCGCCATTTGGGAAAAAACCTTTCTCACCCCCTTTCAGCCTCTGGCACACCTGACCTAAAAGCCCAATTTTTTAATAAGATATTTGATTTTCGTTTACATTTTCTTATTTGCTAGTTTAAATTTCAACTTAATTTAACTTTCTTATTACCATTGACTCATCAAGTAACAATTAAAACATATGTTTTTTATATGAATTAGAAATTTGACGCCACAAGTCACGTCCGAAAAAACGACGTTACCAGCTTTGGCTCCTACAGGCCATTTAGAAACCTTGGTCAAAATAAAATCTAGGGCCTCTAAAATCGATAAACCAGCATGCATTTTATAGCAGTGATTGCAGAAAAACATCCCATTGGCTTCCATTTCATGGCACCTTTTTTTTGCAACTTTTTGAAAAAATTTACTTGAAAACAACCGTCGTATATTACATTTTTTAATAATGTTTTAAAATTCGACTTCCATAATTGAAGACAAATCTCCCCAAATAACCAAAAATATGGCATACATCAACACATAAACATTTTTAAACCTTTTTCCCATTCCTAATAAGATAAAAGTAAATTGATCACACAAAAAATTTTTGGTGTTGTTTCCATACCCCCCCCCGTCTTTACAGGATCTTCCAACTGGGAATTAAAAATGAACCTGAAAAAAAAAAATTTTAACGAATTTCAACATAAACCCCAATTACACTTTCAAAATAAATTTTGTTTTCCTGACATTATGCCCCATCCTTTTTTCAAAAGAAAAGAAGAAAAAACCCGGGTCCCCCAAACAAAGGGAAGCAATGTTTTTTCTAAAAAAGAAAACCAAAAAGTTTTAAACCCATTTTTTAAAATACCGAGGTTCTTTTTACCAATAAAGACCTGCAATCCATCAAAAACAAATAAGGAATGGGCTTTACATGTTATGTTATCAAAAAATTTGCATCCCAAGAAAAATTTAAAAGTTTTCCAAAAAGGGTTTAAAAAATTTAACCCGATTTTTTCATTAAAAATTGGGCCAAATTTCGGTTAAAAGGGACCATTTTCAAATTTTAGTTGTTTAAAAATTTAAAACATTTAAAAAAATTTTTTAAACAAAAAAACCCCCTTTCCCAAATTGGAAATTAAAATCATGAAAAAAATGTTTTTTTACTATATTTTAAACCCAAAAAAAAAAATAAAAAACTCCCTTGTTTTTTATTTTTAACAAGTCGGGGGCCCTGTCTTCAAACCCAAAAGCACTTGCAAAATTTTAAAAAAAATTTGAGATAAGATAAGATAAAACTTTAAAATTTTAAATTACTTTGAAAAACCATCTTGATACTTTTAAAAATAAGAGTTGTATTTTTAAAAAATAATTAAATTATTGATAAAAATCACATAATTAACAATCAAGGTGACCAAAAACAGATAAAACCCCCACAAACAACGTAATAATCTCAACTCTAAGGGAAATTGTAAGTTTTTTAATTATCAAAGAAACAGGGAGTAAAAACCTGACCTTAAAGTGCCTTTTCTGCCTGCAATGCAGCAAGTTCATCTTCCTCGGCTGTTTTCTTCCAAAGGAGGCGGACGTGTTGGTAGCCCTTCCAGCTGGCACATGCCCCGGAGCTCCCGGGGGCATTTTGTCGCGGGCTGTAAAGCTGTTCCTCCAATTAAAGCTCCTTCTAACTCTTAAAGTTCAGCCTCCAACTCATCCTGCATTTTTACAAAAAAAAACGTTACCCCACTTTTTTCTAAAATGTTTATTTTCAAAAACAGATAAATTCCAAGTAAAAGATTTGGTCCATATGACAACCAAAAAAAAAAGAAAACAGTGTCCATACCTCATCAAAATCGCTGCGCACCAATGGTGCTGATAAGCTTCCGAATTTTTTTCATGTTCTCCGTTTGCTCATTTTTCTCATCCATTTTTTTTTGTCGACATCATCAAAATTTCCCGCATCTCAAAAACCCTTAGCAAAAAAGTTTTGGATACAAACTTTTATAAAATAGGGTCAGGGTTTAAATTTGGGAATTTATCTTTCATTTGAATGTGAGGACCACTATATCGCAAACACGTGGGAATATTTAAATTTGAAAAATTCATCTTTATTTAGACTGAATAAAAAACTTTTTTTCACTCTACATGATATTCATACTGAATAAAGCTTAGTGCCGCTTCAATTGCCACGTGGCCCCGATTTTTTTTGGTCCCCACGTTCACAATGAAAGATGAGTTCACATTTGAAGTTTCCTCAATATATACATCATAAAATTTTTTAACTTACACTGCCTTTTGCATTGCCTTCATTGCTTTTAGCTCCAGTTCTCAAAGCATCCACCGCTCTGTGGGAAACTTTTGCACCTTTAAGCATTATCAACTGGTACATGTTGATTGGTTTTAAAAAACTATTTCATGCAAAATAAAACAAATTTTTTATAATTGCTAGGGGTTTTCATGATGCAAAATTTCAAAGGGGCCGCACCCCCGATCATGAATACGCAATTGGGAAAATTTCCAAACTGTTCAATTTTCTGTTCGTAAAGTCTTTTTTCCCCCTTTAAAAAACTGTATCGCAGCTGCATAATTTTCAAAACAAAAAAAGGGGAAAAAAAACAAAAATAATTAGATAGTTTAACTTTTTTCCCAAAAACATATGAAACAGCTCCAACTTGTAGAAAATGACATTATCAAAAAAGAGAATATCCAAAAGCAGAAGCTTAAAAGAATTCTCAAGAAAAATGAAGTTGATCAATCAGGTACTGCCTTTTTAACACATTAACACTATTTCCATATAAAAAATAATTTAAAAAACTCAAAATCACCACAAAATTCAACTTGCAAACACAAAAACGACAAAGAATTTTTAAAACTCAATCTATACCCCTCTTTTTTTTTGCCCTCGTAAAATTTTCCCTTTTCCTTTTCAACCTCGCGGCCGCTTTCTTCAGAAGTAAAACCCTTTTTTTTCTTCTCTAACATTTCAAAACGTCTGCCCAAAATTATTTAAAAATTAAAGAATACAGGAAAAAAATAAAAGAATATTTCAACGGTCATTGCAGGGTAAATAACAGAAAGATAATACTGAGAAGACCCTACTCCAGAGTCAAGGAGACGATAATCTCAAAATCTCCTTACATAAATACATACATACATAGAGAAAGGTTCAAATGAGAAGTGCAAAAAAAATTGAAAAATAGAAAGTTTCTCCACCACTCTTTCCGGTCAATAAAGGCGGCTTTGCCCGGTTACGGTGGGCGCGATCACGAAGGTTTGACCCCGATTCAGGAGGGTGGAGTAGATTAAAAAAGGGTGACCCGGTCAAAGCCCCTTTTAAATTGACCGGTTTAAGGGGTGGAAAACACTTCTCTACTTCTCATTTTTTAGCCCCCTTTTTTTTCCTTCATTTAAACCCTAAAAATTAAATAATAAAAATTTTATATATATATAGGTTTGGGGTTTCCCAAAAGGGGGAAGTTAAAGTTAACGGAGAAAGGGGTTGAGAAGCGGTTATAAACCTTTGAATGCACATTAAAATGAGATGCATCAATAAACCCCTATCAAACGTGATTAAATGGGTGGGGTTGAGTTTAAAAAATAAATCAAAGGTTCAAACCCACTTCTCACTCTTAGACGTTAACACAATTTTTCACACGATCCTTCGCCTAAAAAAACCAAACAACAAAAATATATTTTGGCCCCCTTTCCCTTTTGGGTTAACCCACAATTTTTATATTAACTGTGTTAACCTCTATAAGCCGTGATTTTTTAAATCAGGGGTCCATTTTTGTATCCTTTTTTTTAAAAGGTTTTCAATATTCCTTATTTATCAACCCAAAATAACTATGAAAACAATATAGAACAACATTCTTGCAATCTGATTGGTTAAAATAGGGGTTTAAAAAAGGGTTAATACAAATAAATAAGGGTCGGGTTTCCCAAATGTATACCCCAAATTTTTGATTGTAAAAACCTTTTGGAGGACAGCCGAGAGCCGCCACGGGGCTTATTCGGCCCGAAAAATCATGTATTACTTAAACAAAAGCTTTTAATGTTATTCAGTTTGAAAAATTCCCGAATGCAGTATTACCCCATTGGGAAAATAAAACAAAAACATTCGGACTAAAATGCCATGGGGGCTGCTTTTGGTCTTCCTAAAAATTCACAATAAAAAGATAGTTTTCTTTAAAAACCTACCCTATATAAAAATAAACCAAACAACCCTTTTGGTGAACATGGTGAAGCAATCAGATGGTATATCCCTCAATTTTCACAACAGCTTGTAAGATCATATAAATCCTTTTGGGTTTTGGGCAAAAACAAAACCTTCAGCAACCAAATAAAAAACCATGAACTAAATGCTCCAGAACCCAAAAATAGACAAAATTTGGGAAAACCCAAACACACAAAAAAACCCAAATTTTTCCAACCAAAATTTACCCACTAAAAAACCAATTCCAACAAGAAAAGCAACCAGATTTCTAAAAAAAAAAAAAAAAAGTCCCAAAAACAAATTTTTAAAATAACCTCGTTTAATTTGCTAACTATAACAGCGTTGGGTTTTTTGCTTAGGCTTCCCCCAAAAATACGCGAAAACATTGTCACCCCCTTTTTTTTTCTTGGATCTGACCGATCAAAACCAACAAACCTCAAACAAATTACTAAAATCCCCCCAATCGAAAATAACCCCCAAATCAAAATAACGAACAAAAATGGGTAAAATTTTGTTGAGGGACCTGAATTTAATTTTAAAAAATACCCTGGGAATCAAAAAACCCATGAAATTTTTAACCTGGGTCTAGGGGTTTTTGATACTGAAAAAAAAATCGAAATTGGGTGAAAGAAAAAGTAAAGATAAAATCAAAGGGGGTTTTTGGGAAATTTATCAAAAAAGGGGTGTGAATTTTGAAGATTAAAGATCGAATTGAAGGAATTTAGATTGAAAAAGTGGGTGGGAAAGGGGGGGGTTTGCTTAGCCTTACTGGTTACCTCCAATGTCGATCAAATTTTTTATGTATGTATCCAAAGTAAAAGTATATGTTTTGCAAAAAAAAAAATTTCATTTTTGGTTTCCTTTTTTTTTGGTTTGAGGGTTTTTTTTCACTATGAGCAAATTTTTTATAACTATGTTTTAGCTGTTTTTTTTTTCCCCGGAAGTTTGGAAAAAGGAAAAAAAAAAAAGAAAAAGAAAAAAAAAAAAAGAAAAAAAAAAAGGGAAATTTTGGAAAGTGTGACCTTAAAAAATTAAAAAAAGGGTTTTTAGAAGAGAAGGTTAATACAAAATTTACAGATTGTTGCAAAAAAAGAAAATGTAAAACATATTTTAAACAATCTTTAAATTTTTAACCCCCAATTGTTACTTTAAAACTTTTAAACAAACCATTTAAACTAACATTTTTAAAAAAAAATATAATTTTATTTTTGATTTTAGACAAAATAAAAGTATAATTAAGGTTTCCAAAATGGATCAAACAAACAAGTTAAGGGTAAATGTTGAAACATCTTTAACCAAAATTTGGTTTTGGGGGAATTTACCCTCTCATCCATGGGGTTGACTATCAGGTACCCCTCTTTTATTTGCTAATACTAACATCTAGCAAATACTACACTCTAAGCTCCCACTTTCTCCTTTTCCCTTCTCGACCCCACGAGTTTGTTTTTCCCTTTAAAAGGTTTTCAATTTTAAAAAATGAGGGTTTGACAGGAAGTCTAATGAGTTCCATCAAAACAACATCACACTAGTAAACCACACTTGATGCATAAAGGAATTTATTAACAAGTCATGCAATGCAAAACTTCTATGCGACACACTACACATGTAATTGGTTTGTGCTTTTAGTTACACACACTTGTGATTAGGCAATGGGAATGGGGCGGGTTTGGGGCGGGGACCCCAATCTCCATCCCCGTCCGGAGCCCTCATCGTCATCCTGTCCCCTTCCCCATCCCCACCGGCGAATTTGATCGTATCCCATCCCCTCCAACGGGGAACGGGATTCAAAGGGGAAACGGGATTTTATCTCCGTTTGTATAATCTATTTTAAACTAAATGTTTTGCGATACAATACTGTTCAATTTCACATATTTCCAATAAAAACTAAGAATGTATCGTGTAATAATTTATAGACATATTGTATAATAATTTTTAAACGCATACAAATAAGCTAAACTTAATGGTAAATAATTTTAATGACACACGTACCAAAACGTATCAATTAATATAGTCAAAACCACATCAACTAATATTCATAATTTATCGAAATTGGAACAACCATATACCGATATAATAGGAAAATAATATATAATTTAAAAATTAATTATATATATACGGTACGGGTATGAGGCGGGGCGGGGAGTGCTAAACCCGTCCCGTCCCCATCCCGGTTTGAGAAAACGGGAATCCCGTCCCCGTCCCCAATAACCCGGTTTACCAGGGAATCCCCGTCCCCACGGGCGGGTGGACGGGTCCCCGATGGGTCGGGGACAATTCCCATGCTACTTGTGATAACATATCAAGTCACACATGCCCTTGATAATACCACAAAACACATTCATGACTGGGTCACTCTCCCATACATGATTAGCCAATACATGTCCCACCCTAATGCATGCATAAAAGCTGTAAAGTAAGATAAACAAGTAAATTGCATTGTATAAAAAATCGTCATAACAGTTGATCATGCCAAAAATAAAAATTTTTAGAAAATATCTTTAACTTAGAGAGACTCATCTGCCGTCCTCATAATTACCACAATTGAGATGGATCACCTTACAACTGAGCACCAAAATCAAATATTGAAAACTGGTGTCAACCGTACAATCATCCTCTAAAATTACTCACACCTAAGATAAAACCCAATCGATTCCTCAATCATAGGCCCAAACGAGAAACATATCAAAAATCGACCAATACAACACATGCCCTGCAATGACCTTCTGTGCGACCAAACTCGTGCTAGATGTCTCGCCAAGATCTATTTGAGACTCAACTGATTTAAGCAAAACCTCAATCCATCTCAATCCCAAAACTTTCAAAACTCGATTTTAAGCTCTAACATTGATAGATTTAGTGAAAATGATTATCTTAAACACAACCAATATGGTTAGCATCAGTTTATCAATAATCAAACCATGAAATGAGTTTTAATTTCAGTAAAACCCCCATTGTTTGAAAACACTAATGAGTGCTCACCATTAACGATGGTTTGAAGAAAACCTAATAGAACAACCCAAAAACAATTACTATATAATTCTACGAGAAATCGAGAATTTTCAACACCTTATTGGGTTAGAACCGAACCTCAATTGATTGAAACAACTCAGAACCCCAAGTGATGAACTTACAATATTAAAACATCAAAGATATAATAGTTACCTGATGAAGGTGATGAAGAAAGCTTCAAATTTCAACTATCTTCCCAACTTTCTCGGAATCCACCTCAAAATCTTGGTTCCCAATGCAAGCCTTCTCCTCATTTCCTTATTCTTTCTCAAATACAGGCTTTCTCTCCTCTCTCTCTCTCTCCCCCCCTCTCTCTCTCTCACAGACACACACATTACATTGGTAGGCATAAACCCAGACAGAGCCAGAATACATCATGTATATCACAGTGGTTGCGAACAAGCCAAATGGCAGTACAACTACACACTGGTCACTTGTGATCGTTACTTTATCAGAATTAGTGCAGTGGGATCTAACACGTGTAATTCACGATGGCTTGCAAACATGCCACAATGGGCAGTACAAGTATACACTGGTCACTGTGATCGTCATTTCCAAGTAATAGTTGGTAAGATACCAGATATCGTATTCCACGGACTGGAACAATCAAGACAATACGTTCTCATGGGCTCCTTTTTACTCGTTTCGAAAAGAGAGGAAGAAATAAGTTGGTTTTGTTTCGAAGACTCTAATCGAAAAGATTAACTAAAGACTAATTAAAAGAATTTCTAAGGATTAAAAGATATGGACGTAGGAATATTTTTCCCGGACCTTATAAAAATACTTGGCCTAGTCGGTGATCATAGTGATGTGGATAGTGGACACTTTGTTTACGAAAGACCCGATTCCTATCTCACACTCACACTTCCTAGTAGAATTTTACGTCTTAAAAACTCAATTGTTAAGTCAGTGGCCACCCCCGGCGAACCCCTCGGATTTCAATAGCTTGTGCTTAAGCAATCGCTCTAAATGGCCTAGGTGGACACACTAGGTAGCTTGCTCGCTTTCCTTTTGGGGGGTGCCTACTGTACTGACCCGACTCTTGTTAGTCGTGTAAGAAAATCTCTCGAATCCCTAGTATCATCTAGCTCGTGTCACGACGCAATACCCATCTCTGAGTAAGACTAGACTTAGACACATTCAAGTGATCAGCTCGTTTGCATCATTAGGTCATTTTTTTAACTTAAATGAACAAGATAATTTAAGTTTAAAAATACGAAAACTATTCAAGCATTGTTATAAACTCCGGGTACTTTTTCTTCCTACATCCCTAAATACTTATAATGCATAATTAATAAGTGATAAAAACTAGGTAAGAAAGTTGAGAAAAGACATACTTAAAAGATTACTAGATTTAATTAAATGTTGTGCCGACAAGATGGGCACTACAGTTCCAGTAGCTGAAAATACAAACTTCGGAAAAAAAAAATTTAAATACTTGCTGATTAAAAGTACTTCTAGGCTGAAAATAAAAGTTAAACTAAGATAGATTTCTACTTAAAACATAAACTACTCCTACATTACAAGAGAAGTTGAAAACTAGAATAATATGAGAAAAAAACTAAGCTAAGATGATGTTGTTGTTGCCTAGAGTAAATGATTGAGCAAGTATGTCAATACCACCATTATATAGTAAGAAAAGCTGGAAATAGCTTCACATGATGGCTCATAAGATGCTTCCTTGTTATCCTTTGGGTATTAACGAGGAATCTGTTATTACTCATTGATCCTTTCAAAGGCATCTCATGGTACACGTCATCATTTATATTCTTTGTTGCTTTCTCTACTAGTATAATCCTTTCCATCAGCTTCATGTGAACAACCAGCAAGTGTGAGTTGGTTTCTTCACAAGATTCCTAAAAAATCGTCTTTTCACGAATACCGAAATTACCCTCGTCAGCGTCTTCAGTGGGCACTCTAAAAGTCACTGCACAAGATTTTGGAATTTGTTTTTTTTTTAAATTTTCAAAAAATTGGGGGAATTAATTTTTTTGTGTTGGTTTTTAGTAACCCCTTGATATTAAATTTTTTCCATAAAGTTCTTTTCGGTTTTTTGGGGTATTTTTTTTTTAAAATGAAAGATGATGACAATTTAATAAAAAAAAAAAATTAAGAAACTTTCCCTTTCTCAAATTCTTTCCTCTTTCATTTTAATTTAAATTTCAATAAGACCATTTGATCCTCATCAACATGTAACTTTTCCACATGATATAAAACCAACAAAAAAAAAAAAGATAGGGTAAAATCGAGAACATAGGGAACAAAAATTAAACAATTGTACATATTCATTAAAACAATTCTCATATAAAACCAACTAGAATCCTAAATCATGTGCCCTAACAAAACCCAAAAGGGGTTATGTTATATATTTAACAAAAACCAAATGGGTTATTTAAATATTTTAACATAACCCGCCCAACCCTTCCCCCCGCTACCCTATCCCCCCCCAAGCCTGCTCAAGCCGGCAACTTCAAAACCGCGCAACCTCATATAGTATATATATTTTATCAATAATCTATAAAAAACAAATTAACCTATAACAAATTAACCTATAACAAAACTAATTAATAATATATTATAAATATTTTATCAAAAATAAAACTATAAGGGGGAGAAGAAAAAGAGCGCGAAATTTTTCCCATTTGGGGAAAAACGCTCAGAATATAAAATATAGATTTCTATATCTATATAAACCGTTAAAAGAACTCAACTATAACAACTTAAACCACCAACAAAAATTACCTAAATCCCCAATTCTTTTTAAATTTGTTCAACTTCTCCATTCTCATTCTTTCCCTTGTTGTTTTTAGAATTTCTTCATTCTTTCTCCATTCTCATTCCATTGAAAGTTCCAAAATTTTTTCAAAATTTCTTCAATTTTTTTCTCCACAAACGTTTTTATTTCAAAGTGGCTTCTAACATCAATCTATATTTTGAGTCTTTGAGGGTTTGGGGTAATTTCCCTTTAAAAAGGGAAAAAAAAACGAAGGCCTTATTGCTGGAAGTATGGAGATCTACTGCGTGGCCAAAATTGACTGCAAAAAAAAAGTTAGGTCACCGGTTTTGAAGGTGGATGGCATGGAGGTCAGGCCCTATCCCATTTCGATGAGCCGATGAAGTTCAGCGTCTGTGAGAAAGATAAGTATCTGAAGATAAAAGTCAGAAAAATTGGGGTGCTTAGTAGCCAAAGTCCAACTCTCCCTTGCAGATCTAATCAATGGAGTTCAAGAAGAAGGCGCTTGTTGTAAAAATACCGAAACCCAACTAACAATTGTCTCACTAGTTGGACCTCACTATAAACACTAACATTTCTCAAGAACAAATGAACTAAGGTTCTTATATGAGATATAGCGGAATATGATCAATGAACACGAGAGAACTAATTTCTAAGCATATGCAATAAGGCTACATGCACCCAACCCAATCAACTCACTCAACCCACTCACTTTTTTAATGCCACATCAACTGACACATCAGCTTTTTCCCAACCCTCTCATTACCCTCCCATAACCCTCTACAACCCACACCCAACCCTTTCAACCCTCTCACACACAACACACACAACACACACACAACATACACAAACACAACGGCTTGGTGAAGCCGCCGTGAACAAAGCCCGCCGGTTTTGGTTGTGAAGCACCCAACCCGCTGGTTCATCTTGAAGCCGGCGGGCATACCCGTGTGCTACCCAAAGGGGGCGGTACGTGTAGCCTAACAATTAACCATACAAT
>JARYMX010000135.1:0-68947 GCA_030169165.1 Centaurea solstitialis
AAATTTTTTTAAAAAATTTTTTTTTTTTTAAAAATTATCCTTTTTCCCCAAAAAAAAAAAGGTTTAAAAATTTTTATTTTTTAAAAAAAAATTTTTTTTCCCCCTTTTTTCCCAACCCCAAAAAATTTTTTTTATGGTATTTTTTCCCCCAATTTTTTTTTTACTTGTTGATAAAGGATGGGATTGTTGTACCAATTTTTGAAAAAGGGAA
Source organism: Centaurea solstitialis (assembly GCA_030169165.1). Lineage (NCBI taxonomy): Eukaryota > Viridiplantae > Streptophyta > Magnoliopsida > Asterales > Asteraceae > Centaurea > Centaurea solstitialis. Next base: position 212 of record JARYMX010000135.1, read on the forward strand.
ATATAAAATGAGATTTTTAAATTTATTTTGGATCGTGAAATTTTTTTATATGTTATTTTTTTAAATAGAATTTTTTTTCTTATAATTTATTTAAAATTGTGTTTTTATTTGATTACAACCCTTTTTTTTGTTAATCTAGGTAATTACTTCGGCTTGGGGAGGTTTTAAATTTTTTTGGGGTTTGTTAATTTGGGGAAAGTTTCCCCTTTTTGGGAAAAAATGTAAAATCATTGTTAAAAATTTGATAGAGTTTTGAAAATTATTTTGTTTTTTAAGGGGAAGAAATTATTGGGGTCTTAAATGGAAGGGGGCCCCGTTAATTAATTTTTTTTTGATTTGGGGGAAAACGTTTTTGGTTGTTTACCCTTAATTAACGTTTTAAAATTTTGAATAGGGAAATTTTTTGGGTGTATTTTTTTTTTTAATGAATATATATTTTTTTTCCAAAATTGGTGTTTTATTAGAAAAGTAATTGTAAAATTTCCAAAAAGAATTGTTAAAAGGGGGGTAATTTTTAATTATGTTTTTATAAAAAAATAATATGAATTGAAAATGGGAAAGAGGGATAGAATCTTGTGATAAATTTTTTTGTAAATTTTTGGTTGTATTATTTCTTTAGAGATTATTTTTGTAACCCCAAATTTTTCCCTTTTTTTATAAATTTTAAAAAGAAAAATATTTGGGAAGAGGAAAAACCTTTTTTCCCTTATTTGGTTAAATTTATGTTTGTTATGTTTTAGGTTTTAGTTTAAATGGGTTGGGTAATATAAGTAAATTTTGAAATTATAAATTGAATGGAATTATTGATTTTATTTAATGAAATTTTGGGGAAAGGAAAAATTTTTTTGGGGAATGCAAGTTTAAAATAGGATATTCTTGTTTGCGATAAATTTAATTTAAAAGAAGGGGTTAAAATCGAATTTTATTTTTATTTTTTTTTAGAAATTTTTTATTAAAATATGAGTAAATAAAAGGTTGGAAATTTTGAAGGTTTGGATTGGAAAAGTTTTTTTTTTAATAACCCTTTTATTGGAGGGGGAAAATTTGGGGGTCTTTAAAAATTAAATAGAATGGCGTTTTTTTTTTAAAAAAGATTAAATTTTAATCTTTATGTATTAAGATTTTATTTTTTAAAATTTTATTTATAAATTTGGATTTTGAAGAATAATTATGGAAAAAGGGGAAGAATTTGAGGGGTTTTAAGGGAAATTTTGGTTGTTAAAGTATCTTTAAATTTTGGTTTAAAGGAAAATTGTTAAGGGGGTTTTTGATGAAAAATGGAATAATTTTTTTCTGGAAAATTTTTATTGGTTGGAAGGAAATTTTAAAAAATTTAAACCATTTGCTTTTGGGTAAATGTATTTGGGGTTAGGGGTTAAATTTAAAATGTTTTAAAAATTTAAAGTATTAATAAAATTTTTAAATTTTTCAAAATTTAATGAGGATCCTTGGTAAATTTTTTTAGTTGGGGGTTTTGAAAGGGGTGGGTTTAATTATTATTGAATTTTGCTTTTATTTTTTTTATTTATGGAAAAAAAAGGTTTTGGTTCGGGGAGAAACTTCCTTTTTTGTAAAGTTAGTTTTAAATGTTTTTTAAATTTGGTGGAATTTGGGATTCTTTGAAGAAGGTTTTTTTTATTCCAAAGTTTCTTTTTTAAGGATTAGGCGATTGGTTTTATTTATTTGTATCAAGTGTCAATTGAATAATTGGTAAAATGTAAAAAAATTTAATAAAATTTAAATTAATAGAAGATAAAAAAAAATTATATTTATGGATTAGTTTGAAGGTTTGTAAAAATATTTGCACCTTTATTTTATAGGAATATGATTTATTGAAAGGTTGCTAAAAATGCAAAGGGGGGGGGTTTTTTCTTTTTAAAAAATAATCCCAAAAAAATTTTCTTTTTTAAAATTTAATTTAAAGGGGGTTTTTTTTTAAAGGGTTGTTTTTTTAAATTTTTGTTTTGGTTAATTTTTTGTTTTTAAAATGGGTTTTTTTATTTTTAAAAGGGGGGAAAAAATTTTTTAGGTTTTTTTGTGGATTTTTTTTAATTAATTTTGGGGGGGGATTTTTTTTTTTTTTGGGGGGGGTTTTGAAGGGTTTTTGGTAAAAAAGGTTTTAGGTTTTTTTTTAAAAAATTTTTTTTTGGGGGAAAAAATTTGCAGGGGGGTTTTTTGAAAATAAAATTTTTTTAAATTTAATTAAAATTTTTTTTTTTGGGGAAAAAATTGTTTTTTGAGTTTAAAAAGGGATTTTAAAAAAAAAATTTTTGTTTTTAAAGGGTTTTTAAAAAGAACTTGGGGGTTTTTTATTTTTTTTTTTTTTTTTTTTGGGGAAAAGGGGGAAAAAGGGGGGGGAAAATTTTTTTTGGGGGGGTTTTAAAGGGGTTTTATTTGGGAAATTTTTGATAATTTTTTGAATGAAAAAAGGGGAAGAATTTATAAATTTTTGGAAAAATTTTTGTTTGTTTTTTGGGGGTTAAGTGGAGTGTATTTTGAGGTAGTGTTTGATGATGTGGATAGAGAATGTAGTAATGTTGGGTTTTAGGTTTTATTGTTAATAGAAGTGTGAAAATTTGAGGGAGGGGAGAGGGAGTTTAGTATGAGGGTAGAAGGGATAGTTGAGGGAGGTGAGGTGCTATAGGGATTGTTGTGTTGGTTGAGGTTGAGTTATTTGATTTGGAGTAGAGTGGTTAGTGAGTGTAGTATGAATAATTAGAAGTTTGTGTGGGGGAGAAGATTATTTGTTTGTAGGGGGAATTTTTTTAAAGAATTGGATTGTGTTGTGGGTATATTAAGGTGTAAGGGATGGTATTTAATTGTTTAATTTTTTTGTGGTGGTGTGGGGGGGTTTGTTGGGGGGGAAGTGAGTTTGGTTGGGGAGGGGTTTGTTGAGTGTGAGTTGATATTTGGGTATTAAAATTTTTGGGGGGTAAAGGATGGAAGTGGGGGGTGCGAGGTGTAGTTTGTGATTTGGGATTATAATTAAAATTAACTTTGGAAGGGGTGGTTGATTAGGAGGAAGAGGGTAGTGTGTTTAGGGGTTATTTAATAGGTTAGTTTGTGTTGTAAGTTTGTAGGCGTTGGGAGTTTTTAGTGCGGGTATTGGAGTTTGTGTTTAGGATGAAAATGGGTTTGAAATGAGGGTGAAAATGTAAGTCTGGGGAGGGTTGTTATGTTAGATGTTGTTTGGTGGATTTAAATAATTTTTGTTGGTAGAGTGGAGAGGTATGATGTTTGGCGTGGAGAAAGAGGTTATTTTTTAGGTGAGGGGGGGATGGTTATGGAAGGGGGGGTGTGTTATTTGGTGGATTGTTATTTGAGTTTTTGGAAGGGTATTTGAGTGAGTGAAAGTGTTTAGTTTTGATGAGAAGTTTCAGTATGGTTTAGGATAATTTTATTATTGGTTATGTATGAGTATTGTTTGTTGAGGTTGGAATGGTAGAGAGGGTGGTTTGGTAGTGGATGATGGGATATGTTAGTAGATTTTGGGATATGGGATGGTTGATGTTTGTTGTATTGGATGTTTTGATTTTGTTATTTTGTATTACGATGAATGGTTGGTTTGAGGGGCTTCACTGTTACTTGTGAAGGTGTTACTTTTGGGAGTTTGCTATAAGTGGATTGAGAACTCCTTGATGTTTCGTTTTTGGTGAACATTCTTGTAGCCGATGAAGGAAACTTTCACGTCACCCCCCGATTGGTGGGGGGATTTCCTATCCCAATTTTTTATTTGCTAGGCCATTAGATAAAAAACACCTTTTTTTACGTTTACGAGGTTATGGGGATAGGAAATCCTACCCTGGAGAATACTAGATTCCCAATGTTTTTTTACTACCCTAGCGCGATACATGTCGAATCTGAGATGTCTACCGGGGCAGTTCTATCAGACAAAAATAGCCAATCATAATTACTATTAAGTTTTGTGTATTCATTGAGAATGGAAAGAATTGGAATGAGGAAACCACTGGAATAATGAAGATCGAAAAAGGTGGAAAGATGAAAAATTTTTTGCTTAGACCTGTGGAATTGCTAAGCAATGTAATTTCGAACAAAATAGAACCAAAATGGTTGGTTTTTTGTCTAGTACGCAGTTCTTCCTCCTGATTGAGACCAATCTTTCTTTAGAGATAGATAAACTAGTGACCTCGGATTTAATGAAATCTATAAAATTATCTTTCGAATAATACTCCTTACAATACGATTAACAACATGTAATAGCTACCAAGAGAGAAGTAATAATAGCTCAAAAAATTGTTTACAAAAGCGGGATGCACGTCTTGATTATGGAATCTGCGACAACCAATGAGGGATGATCATAAAAGTGTACAAGTCCTTTCAGATTTATTGAAGGAAAGAAAAGGAAGATTCGCGAACTCCTTGGTAAACGTTCGATTATTCAGGCGTCAGTGATTGTCTGGGCCCTCACTTGCATACTTCGATGGTGATTGGCCTCGCGAAAGAGCAATAGAACGTTTCCAGCATTTGTAAAAGCGTGACCTAATTAAAAACATCTTGCTTCGAACATAGGATTGCTAAGATTCCAAATTCGAAAAAAAAACCGAATGTATGGAAATACTTCAGAGAATTCCTGGATGACCATCCGGTATTGCTGAATAAGCACCTACTCTGCATAATTAGCATACAGCATTCCCTAACCCTTTTAGTGGAAGACGTGCTATTTGTTTACATCCATTATTTGTAAGCTTCAATGCAACTTTGACGGATCAAAGGCTGTGTCATGGGGCCTTTATCTGCGGAGCTCGAATCAAGGCACTTGGACTTTGTTTTCTAATATTAATCTTTTGCTCCAACTATTGGAATCCCTTTTCCGCTCCAAACTCAAGATAGCTTATGGACTCTAGGGTCTGAACGATTGAAATCGTCGTATTTGGGTGTAAATAGGTATAATCCATTAATCGTAAAACTATCAAATGAAATAATAACTATAAATAAAAAAAAAAAAAAGAACCCTTTTTTTTTGAATACCTAGATGTAATTGAGCTTATTGCAAAAACTAATCAATTTAGAGTCCTTTGTTCCTGGCACTAATCACGCGTTTATTGCTGCAAGAGAGCTCCCCATCGAAATTCACTATGAATCTTTGGGGGACCTATATAGATTATGACACGATCTATAGTAAAAATATAAAAAAAAAATTCTTTATATATATATTCGAACCACACTTGGGTCTATTTCTCTTATCGAGGAATACAACCATAACTGGGTTTTGGCAGCGTTTGTATTTCAAGGCTACCAGCGGGAATTGCGAAATTCTCGCCGGTTTCACTAGCTATAATTGCGAATTTCTTCGCGAATCAAATCTAGAAAAGAAGTTTTCCAATCGCTGACTCATGACCCATTGTTAAATTCTACTCCAGCGCAATATGGAGGTACTGATGGCACACCACGGCCACTCACTCTATTGTACAATAATATGATAGACGGACACTGCCATGAAACGACTATTAGTCATTAGTGATCACTATTGGAATAGGTTTTACATCACATATCCCTGGTGTAGTATAACTCTGGTTTGTCCGAAACTACCACCGCAGCCTGTCATTAGAAATAATGATCTTTAACAATACCTTCTAAAAGAGCTGGTTCAAGATCTGAACAACAAAGTTTTATTTTGGAAAAACACCATCTTAGGGAATGTACACGCGTAAGAAAATTACGTCAATCGATCCCGAGATGATGTATCCACACAAGTGAAATTATTTGCGACAAGAAATACTCCTAAGATGTCGATGACCGATCCCTTTTAATCCAGATCCATATAATGTCTTGTTCGGGACTCAGAGAAATGCCATCCAGTAATCATGAGTAGGTATAAGATTAAGTCGGATCCCAAGGGCAAATGATTGATTTACCCATCAAAAGCAGTTTACGCGGAAGACTCTCTTTAACAAATATATTATTTCTTGTTACGGAGCCTAAGGAGTTGTGGATACCGCTACCGAACTCAATGCAGATTATTACCCCAGTACGTGTTGAAGTAAGTTCAACACATTGTTGTACGTCGAACAGAAGTGGCACCCGTTCAGGTTCGTAAGTCCTGGAAATGGGGAATATGACGACAGGATTTTTATCCAATCATTAATTGGGCGTGGATTAGCAGATATATAATAAGGTTCGCGAAGCATTCTACTAGAAATCAAATATGGGGTTGGACTTGTCAATAGATTCATAACTTTTTAGAGCACGAAACCAATCTTTCTATTCCGAACCCCCTTACTTGTAGGAAGCCCATCTTGATTTGTCAATTATGTTATGGGCCGAGTCCACTCTGACACCTGGTCCAATTGGTAGACAGCTGTAGTATTATTGCAGTCATCATTGAGGAACCGGGCACTCAATTAACTAAGAACTTTTCATACCGGCGGAGTATTCACAGGGGGTACTGCAAACATGTGCGAGCCCCTTCTAAGCAAAATAAAATCAATGAGGATTTGGTGCATCCGACACTACACGTCATGCATCCTGCTTTCTTTTATTCTAGAGACTTGTAGTAACTATTGAATGAAGATATTATACACAATGATGTATATTTCGCCCAAAAGTTTCTTTTATTCAAAACACAATATTAAGAATCAGAACAAGTGATTGCTGAGATTCGCGCGAGAACATCCACTTTTAATTTGAAAGAGAAGGTTCGAAAACAATTTTTCTGACTCAGAGGGCAAAAATGCCGAATAACCGATGTGTACCATGCACCTGAATTTACATAAGGTAATATCCATCTCTCCGCTTACCAAAAACAAGTCATTATGGATATTATTAGGGGAGCCCTGGAGATCCAGTCTAGCCCCTGTTCACTCCCAAGGATCAAGATCAAATGAACGATTTTCTCTTTCTGTCACGAAAGATATATTTCTAACCCCTCCAGTAACTATAATAAAGCAGACACAAATTTTTTTAGTTGCTATTTTTCTATTAAAAATATAAAAGGAGAATAGCATTCCTGATTATCAAACGTAATCGAATCACATGTACTGGTCGTTGTAATCTCAGATATTCCCCATTCTCGACGAATTCTGATTTAATTTGGCAAAGAGGCGAAAAATAGATTCAGCATCCCACTCGAATCGGATTCAAGAAGGGCGAGAACCAACGAATACCCTCTTCAGTATCTCAAATTGAAATCCCCAAAATGGAATGCTCCGTATAAATAGTAAATTCTTGCTTATTCGATGATCCCCCGATATATAAGAAAGAGCTCGGGACTTACTAAAATATAGACTATGAGAAACGATGCAATCTTCAAATGAATAGATTTGATTGAGTATCGAGAGTTCAATGTTGTGCCAAAATACATTGGAGAAGTAAATCCATTTTTTTATTCCGTGGAAGCCACATTTGGCCGAATCGTCTCTCCATAATGGTACGGCACAATAGTATTATTGGAAGTTACAACAATCACTTAAATATAAGAAGTCGGTAGCGGAATTGGTCCGTGAATGAAAAAAACAGAGAAAATTAAAACTATAATCTTTTCTGAGATATCCATTTTCCTGAAAGACAAATAAGCATCCGATTGATACCACCAGAGGGGAAAACAAAATTCCAAAGAATACAAAAAAGTGACAATTGCGCTATATCCAACATGGAAACTTTCCAGTATGAAAAAAAGTATTGTTTTTGGTTCAAACTGTAGTCCCATAAAAAAAAAACGATGTATAAATTTAGGAAAACTTTTCCCGCGGATCTCTTCAAAAAGTGAAATCTCCATCTTCGATTGTCAATTATATCATTTATTACGACCCAATTCTTAAATTTGGACACAAGTATTCAATATTCGACTTTTTAGTGTTGAATTGGGACCACGACAAAAAAAGTCTTCGAATCGAAACAGGCCTGTGCTTCCCTTGGTGAAATAAGTACAAAATGGTTTAATTATGAGATTTTCCTAAAATCGACTAGCGAAGTCACCTATTTCGGGTATACCGAAAAAGAACGAGCTGTCAGTTCAGATTGATCTCGAGAAGGGATCTAGACCGCGCTAATGTCAATCCTTTCTACATTTATTGCTATTCCAAGGCAAGATTCAATATCCTTAATCCAAATCCAAGGAACTATTCATACCTTGCTTGGAATCGAAATAAAATCTAATCTTTGATAATTTTGCATCTCCCAATGTTTCTCGAATAGGCCCATACCAACGATTAAAATCTCCCAATGTGAGAAAAGAATCAATCAAAAAAGGACCACCTAATTCAATGAGAATTCGTTGGCACCTTCAGAATGGGCCTTCCAATTTATAATTTGAGTTATTGTCCCGTTAAATAACCATCAATCTTTCTTGTAACTAACTATTTGCAGACGACAATTTAAACAGAGTTTTCAATAATTAAGAGAATTTTTTACTGGATGAAAATGTAAAATTTTATAATCCCTATTGCATGCATACAGCATTATTATGCATTCGAGGTGAATTGGTTATTTCTCCATTCCAATTATTGAAGAGACATCTACAATCGTTAGTCTTGCATGTTTATTGTATAATGTATTAAACCAAAAAAGGACCGCATTTAAAATCGGGTCAAGTTCTAATTGTTCAGTGACTCTGTGTAATACGGTCACTAACCTTATTGGCTACTCCAGACAACTTTCATGGACATTAGGGGAAATCCTTTACGTAGGAGATACTTTATTACATTTATATATAAAAATCAGATCTGTGATATAACGCAAGTCTTCCAAAAGTTGAACAGTTTAGAATGCGTTCGAATGATTCAAAATCGATGAATTCTCGAAAAGAGGATTGAGGTTGGAACAAATGTAAAACAAATTCGCGGAATTCCTTGGGCATTCTTATTGGTGCTGACTAAAACTATAGTGCAAATCGATCTCCTTTGGTTAATAAGGTCCAAAAGTTTTATCGATCCCAGGGGTGCAGATACATAATAGCATAAAAATTTTTGTACACAAATACATCAAAAGTGTTGGTTTCAAAGAACGAAATGTCTTAATGTTTTTCGCGCCGAGAACTTAGGGATTTTGCGAGCGAACGAATGGGGCCGCTTGGAAGAAGCGATCTTACCGACCTGTCTTATTGGAATAACAAGAGCATCATATACTCAAAGTTCTATCTGAAGCGCGAGTTGTCAAGAAACTGCTTCGAGTTTTAAGCAAAAGCAGCTCTCCTGGGCCGATCGATTGGTTGAAAAGCCTGTAAGAAAACGGTGTCTCTGGGGATCATACCTGTTTCGGTAGCGGCTTCAGCAAAACAACCTAAAATCTGTCCGAACAAACATTCATTGAACTCAAAAAAAAGAATCTATAAGGTAATGAAATATTTTTACTACCACAGAAAATTTATTATTCTTGCCCTTCAAAAGAATTTCCATGATACACAGAACAATCATTTTTTAGGATTTAATATCCCTAAAACACCCCTTTCTTTTATCTTTTATTTTCAAAGATCTGTTTTGGTCCATCATTGAATTTTGTAATAGTAACAAAAAAGACAAATAGATAAGAAATAATGCTTGCTGTGGATCTAAACCCAATCTTACGGTAGAAAGAGAAGTTCCATCGGAACAATTATTATTTCAGGTACCTCTCTCTTTTTTTTCAAAAGGGGGAGCAGTGTGGGGGAAAATACAAAAGATATTGGAAACATTAATTTGTAGAGATGATGGAACAGATTTCATTTTTGGCCATGTTACTAGAAATGGAATCCTAAAATGGGCACTTATAGCCTGCAAAACGTTTAAGGTATTCATAATACAAATCTTACTAAACTGCGCTCGTTTTTTATCATAAGCTTTGATTTGGTTTTTTTTTTTTGTAGGCTGCAAGTAGGTAAAACAATTCTTGTTTGTTGGACTAAAAATAAAGAACTGAATCAGTTAGCATGCTTCAATAAGGCTCGGAGTCATTATGTTAAAAAAATGGCTCGGTGGTATGTTAACGAATTGGTCCACTACAGAAACGAGACTTCAAAGTTAGAGACTTGAGTACCAATCAAAAACCAGGGGACCCAACCGTCTCTTCCGAAAAGAGATGCGGTGCTAGTCGTTCTATCTCTCTCTATACATTATCTCATTGCAAACAACATCTTGTGCGTGGCGAGAGCGCGAGATATGCTCGCGGAGTACGCACATATTGAGCGGAGACAAGGTGAATAATCTTTTGTAAACCTTGACAGGTTGATTGTTGGCGGTGGGTAGGGGTTGTGGGGGAATGTCGAGATGGGGTGGTGGGTAGTTGAGTTCAAATTGAGTGAGCGCGCGCGAGAGCGGCCTATCGAGTGAGCCACGAGAAGAGTGAGCGCGAGAGATCTTCAACACTAGTGTGAAGTTCGGGAACTCTCTATCTTTTGTACACAGGGGTGAGAAGCCGTTATATGATGTGATAAATCAAGAGTTTTTAAAATGATTTATAGGAGCTGGTGCGAGACCGTCAGAATTATCGTAGCTTTACGATTCCGGAATCTCAAAAAAAAATTATAAAGAACTATTAATGTGTTGTATGTAGGCTAAATATATACGATGCAATATCAAGCATAATTTTGTTAATCAAAAATGTTTTTTTTAAATTCTAGTGTTTCAAGCTAGTAGTAGGGCGAGCATTCCATCATACACACGAAATGCTTAACCGATGCGAGGCGCGTGTGGAAGTAGCCAACATTTTATTGAAAAAAAAAAATCCCGGTTTTCCAAGTCCATGCCAAGTACTTATTACTTCTTGGTTGTAATTGCTCCATCTATTAGTTCACCACTCTAAGCCCTTCGGTACCCACAAACCGTTCCGAACCGCGTCAAATTTCTTTGAATATGTCCATGAATTTTATTCGAGATGTAGTTAAACCAAATTGAGAAGAATATGTCCTGGTTCCTTTATTGGAACTATTTTCTATTTATTTTTGTTTCTAGTGGTCAGGCGCCCTTTTATACCTGGAAAAATCAACAATACCTCATGGGAGTTACCGCACCCACGAATGATAAAATATACTACGGGCTTTGGCTTGTAACTCCGTCATGGGCATATTTCTACGGTCTTTCCAAACATGGATTATATTTCGATATATATTCAACCAACGCCAATTCTTTTAAACCTATTAATCATCTTAAGAAAGTCACAATGCACCTATCACTTATTTTCGACGTTCGAAATAGATTAGCCGATGAATTAGTATTGTTGTTCTTGTTCTTTATAACGTTTCAGTGGTTCCTATCCCTGTCCATGTTCCTTGATTATTACAAGTCGTTTTTCCAAGCTCTGATTTTTTGCACCTTAGCTCGCGGCTATATAGGTGAATCCATGGAGGCCACCATTGACTATTTTCTAAATTGTCTTTTTTGTTAGTTTAACCTAAGCAATGGGTCGTGCTTAAAAAAATACTTAGGAATGAAATATTCAACTACACTATATACATCTAGAGTAATAGAAAAAAAAATACAAATAAAAGATTACAAATGAATTAGATAGAGAATTGAAAAAAAAAAAGGAAAGAATCTCAAAGATCGTTTTCCATAATTCTCTTGGTCCATTATATCATAACCTTACCTTCCCCTCATGAATATTCGGTTAAGATTGTCATCGAATCCGAATATAACTATTCGGAGTCCGTAATTTTACGAAGAAGCCGGGTGGGTATTACGACTGTGATTAAATATATAAAGAGGATTTCTATAGAAGATTCCCCGTTTCATGATTTTATCAACGATTGACCAAACAAAATATTAAGAAATAATAAATTGTATGAACTTAGACAAAAATCAATTTCTATGCCTGCGATCGGCCCTAATCAATTTATCCATTTATTATCCTTTTAGGTGCGGATAATGATAAAGAAGGGGAAGGATAATTTAGCAAAAAGGGATTGCATAAGGTTCGAGAGGGGAGTCGAACGTGGTAATGGACATGAGTGCGATGGCTATAAGTTAACTCCTGTCAAGTAGACGCAGCCTTATAAAAGCAGATTGAATTGATGATGAAAAGAGTCGTTACATTGTGGAAGGTAAGACATGGTATATGTATATTAGATATTGACTAGTTGATATACAGCTATAATTTTTTAATTTCCCTACTAATCGATTGGGAATGGTAATGGGATTCCGTTGGATATCCTTCTTCTCATTGGACTGTGCCGTAATATTTATACGATGAATCAATAAAAAATCGTAGAATTCAAAGGCGGGTCGGGACAAAGAAACGGAAAACTAAAGTTGTATGGAAACACCAAAGACTTTCTCAGAGAAATCCAAAAAAGAATAGAATATTTTGATATGCAAGACTGTTTTAATGACTTGAATTCGCATTTCGTATTTCTTCGACTGGATGAATCTAGCAAGGAATAATTAAGTCATATTTCATTGGTTGATACATTTCCATTATTTTTTGGTACGAGGAACTTAGCATGAATCCACTGATTTCTCCGCTTCCTTTATTGCTGCTGGATTGGCTGTAGGCTCTTCTAAATTGACCTGAGTTTGGTCAATGTACTGCTTCGGGTCATCTAAAAGTATCGGCGAGACAGCCGATGGAGGGAATAACCGAGGTACTTTATTGCATAAGGCCACTTTAATGGAAGCTTTAAACAATTTATGGCCTAAGGTTGTAGATAGCACTTTTTTTGCGATTCCTTTTGTTTTAATATTAAAAATGAAAAATCAAAATTTTTCATATTTTAGTGCCTATGACCTTGTGCTTTGCGTTTCGAATTATATAAAGATTTCATTCCTAGAATTACTTTCTTGAGAAAATAACCACGGAAGGCTGAGAAGATTTAGCATACAACTCCTTCATCCGTCCCGTTCGTGTTCGGAGGCCTTTTTTTATTTTTAAAGGGTTCAACCAGTAGTATTCATAATATCTAAAATCGAATATATTTTTGATTCGATTTAGCAAGAAGGAAACTAGAATATATATAAAAGAGGCAAAGTAAATACAAAAAAACTCTGTTCCTATTTTTTGTCTATCTATACGATGGAGATCCTAATGAAAAATGTAACCGATTCCTTTCGTTCTTTGGCCACTGGCCATCCCGCCGGGATTCGGGTTTAATACCGAATTTTAGCAACAAATCTAATCAATCTAAGTGTAGTGCTTGGGTCGTGATCTTTTTTTGGAAAGGAGTGTGGGCATTGTTTATTTCAAGAATAGGCTGGATCCCACCAGCTTACTTTTTCTGTTATAACTAAATTTATTACCTAAAAAGAAAGGTGCGAGCTCGCAAGTACTTCTGAATAAATTCAGAATCATAATGGGAAGAACTATAGCATTTCGTAAGGTATTGGAAAAATCCACTTTGATTCTCTACAACCATTAAGTGGACCATACATGTTAAAGCTAAACTATGAAGTCCAACCGCAGCTTGGTACATTTCTACACTATGTGAATATAGAGATGGTTCAAAATAAATATTTTCAATATAAAACACTCATTTCGATAAAATGATTTGAACACTTATGGGGATTTTATCCCCTTTTTTACCAATGCTGAATCGATGACGAGTATTGTGTTATAAAGTAATGAAAAACTTCCTTGGATTAAAAAAAGTAAACAACTTTGCGGTCATTACATATGTTTTTGTTCAAAGAGGCCTCCAATATTTTGTCGTGGATTGAGTATTCCTGTGATTGTTTGCATTTTGGATATGACAAAGAATAAGATACTCATTACATAACTATAAAATAGAATTACATGACGTAGAGCCAAATAACGAAAAATCATGTTTTGTTCGGAAGCGGATGCATCGAATATATAGATTGAAATGAATCGAAAGATTATCCTTTCATTAAGCGTGATTTATAGATACACACGCAATACAAAAGCGGAGGAGGTGGACTGGAGGTGGTGAGAGAATTGAGGGGTCGCAAAGAATTTGCGCCGAGGGGGGGGCAATCCAACGAGCGAGAGGAGAGGATTCGCGGAGCGGGCGCTTGACGAAATAAATATAAACAGATTCATTTGTCGCGTTATATACTCTGAATAGACTAGAAAAATTAATTTGATTGATTCAACTTATTAACTTTGATACAACTAAAAATTAATAAAGGAAACTCTATAAATGTGGAACTTCAAAGCGATAATCCAATCCACACGTGGTTTCCACACTTACAGACTCTAGGAACTCTAATAGTTGTTAAACAGCGATTACATTTACTACTATCATCCAAATTGGCATACTGGGGGGCAATGAACGAAATAACGATTAGTCCTTGTACTTTCAGGGCATTAATATTTTATTTATTTTGTTTTCTCAAAAAGAATTAAGAAATAACTCATGAAACATTCATCCGACAAAGATAATAGTTCCTGAACCGTATGGACAATATAATAGAAATAAGAGTGTAAATACCGACCGTACTTCAAGTAGTGATCGATTGCTCGTATTTCATGGCCTTGATAAGTATGCGGAGAATAGTAGATTTTGAAGAGGTACAATACATTGCTCTTAATTGAATCCACTAATGTTGTTTTTATTAATGGGTGATGGTTTCTGATACAAAAGGAGTTCTGTAAAGCAACAGGAAGAATTGCTCAGTTACCAGTGAGTGACCAGTTGGTCTGTTAGAAACCCACTGCTAAACTATTGATGTAAGGTGAACAATTTCTCTTCTAATATATTAATTCATCGCGCTCCAGGGATTATTTCTCGACTTGTATATGAACCTTCTTCCAAACAGGCTTATGGCTTTTTATTCAATGATTCCGATATGACTGGTCTGGAGAATTAACTTATTGGGACAGACAGACCGGTAAAACAGCGTACAACAATACAATCAAATCAAAAGGGCAAAAAATGTAATATGCTTTATGTAAACAAAAAACTATTGCAATAAAGCATCTTCTGTGGATCATATGACTTTTTCCAGAAAGGGCGCTAGAATATACTATTGTTTACCGAAACGCGGTTCCCTCTACATTACAATACCGCTCTCGCTCCTTATACAAGGACAGCTATGCTGAATAATTTATGTACCGTAACGACACACTCAATCATTTATGATGTCCCCTCTAAACAACCAACGTACGCCAAATGTCTCTTTCTATTACGAAACCGCCTGGCGCGAATCATATCCAGGGATGTTTTTTATTTACCATTCACGCCTTTTGGAAAGAGCTGCTAAATTAAGTTCTAGTTAGGGTGAAGAATATGACAGCTTACCAATAGTTGAAACCCAATCGGGAGATGTTTTCGGCTTATATTCTCTACTAATTAAGTCGATTACTGATGGACAAATAGTCGTCTTCTGCCGATCTATCATGCTGGAAATCCGACCCCTATTAATGTGGTACTCCGTTGTCCAATGTGGTCTGCACTCAAATTAAAGCTATGAAAACAAGAGCCGTAAATTAAAATTGGAACTGGCACATTCGCAAAGTAAAGCTTTTCACAAGTTCTTCTGATCTCGAGAAACTACTCAGAAGCAATTGGCAAGAGGTCAACGCTTACGTAATTGCTTAAACAAGCCCAATCCGCCCCTCTCGCGGTGGAAAGAAACTATACTGACTATTTATAACTGAACAAACGTTATCTCGATTCATTAAGAAATGGACAGGTTAAGGAAATTTCTTTGAGTTACTACTATACTTAAAAACCAATAAACACGCAGTTTCAAGAAATAATATCTTGTCTAACCAAGACAATCATCGAGGAAGCAAAGCCTATTTGAAAGAACTATCAGAACAGAAAGGAACGTTATATACTTCTCAAGAACAAAGCAGCCTAAACAACTTGACACCCTTTTTTGAATAATTTTTTCATACAATAAAAAGGTACACAAGGCGTTTTCGAGTCAAATCTTTCTAAATTTATTTTTGATATCGAAATCCTAAAAAAATATCTGGAAAAAAATTTGCTCCCAAAAGGATTTGAACCTATACCAAAGTTTAGAAGACCTCGTCCTATCCATTAACAAGGACGCTTGTTTTCTTGTTGTTTGGAGTAGATTTACTTTCTGATCTTTTATTTCACAAAAAAGAATATTTTTCTACTATTAAAAGAATGACAAGTTCTAAGTATTAGATATAGTGCATTGATGGAAGAGTAGTTGTAGCGATTTACGATAGAGAGAATGTGTATGTTGTGTTGATGAAGAGTTGATGAAATGAGCAAGAGTGACAGTGGGCGGCGGATACGATATAATTAGATTACGTAGTGAGAGCGGGTAGGTAACCTCATGAGGAGAGAGAGTGTCGAGTAGCAGAGATGAGTGCGTAGCGGGGGGTTTGTAGGTGATTATCATCATGTAGATGGCATGCGAACTCTCATGAAGTCTAGGTTGTTATAGTAGGTTCGAGGATAGACAAGCGATAGTCACTCAATACTGACACCTCGAGCACGCGGTGTAGTGTGGCGTAGTGTGCAAGATGAACAAGTGGTGATGCGAGAGGTCAGAGTCCTCATTCACATTTTATGTAACAGACGACTAGTCATACACACTCTCTATCTCAAAGCGGAGTGATGGTAAGAGAATAGCACTAGTCTTCACGCGCGGGATTATCTTGAGGTTTGGTGTATATCTATGGTCAGTAGTGAGAGACAATTCGTTCATAACAATATATTGACAGTCCACAACGAGACACGCTAGCTCAGAGCGAGTATTAATGCAATCAGCACAGCACAGTGCAAAATCGACAATCCAGACATGACTCGAAGAGCCGCTGAGGTAGATGACAAGGCCTACTCTAACCATCTCTAGTCTATGACACGATAGGCACCGTATTGCGATGCGCGTAGGGTACAGAACTGGAACATATGAAATAGATGTAGGTCTACGCAGAAAGTGCGGGGTCTAGAGCTTGACGATATCTCGCGACGGCTCTCCGGAATCACATGTCAAGATCTGTGATTTACAGTTCTATAGCAAGTACACACGAGGGCAGCTCGATCTTCGAGACTAATTTTGGAGCGCATTGACATTTGCGCTAGTCAGGGGATGTTAGGATATAGCAAGTAGTGAGGCGGCGACAACGCTCACGGAACGAATCATGGATGGTACAAGGGCGTGTGGATCACATGTATATGATTGGGGGGTAGTGGGTTAATTGGGTTTTTGGGGGGGAGATTGGGGATGTTGATTGGGATTGGGTTGGTAAGGGGGTGTTTTTGAAATTTTGGGTGTGGGAGGTTGGATGGGTTTGGTTTTGGGTTGAAGGTTTTTAGTTTATTTGTTTGGGGGGTGAGTTGTGTGGTTTAAGTTTACAAGGTTAGTGTGGGTTGTTTATTGATATAGGGTAATAGTTTAGTGTAAAAGTATTGATTGGTGGTGTGTGTTTGTAAGGGGGATGGAAGGAGGTGTGGGTTGAGGGAGGTGTGTTTTGTGGTGTGTGAGGAGGTGTGTTTTTTGTGTGGGTAAGTGTGTGTATATAAAGGATTTGGATAGATTAATTAAAGGGTTAGATGGTGGTTGTGAATGAGTTGAGTTAAGGGGGATTTGAATGTTGGGGGGTGGGGGGGGGATGAGTGTGGGTTTGTTTTGTGTTGGTGGTTTGTTGTTTTTTGTTAATTAGTGTAGTTGTTGTGATGAGTTTGTTGTGTGATGGAGTTGTGGTGTGTTGGTGGTGATATTGTTGTGTTGATGAGGGTTGATAATTTGTGAAGTGGGGATTGGTGAATTGTTTGAATGGGTTTTGGTTTTGATTGTTTTTTTTTGTTGTAAGTAAATGGTTGATGTAGTTGAAAGTGGAGTGTGGATTTGGATTGTTTGTTTGGGGTTATTGGTAAAAAGGGGTGGGTGGGATGGGAGGGTAGAAGATTTTGGGGAGTGTGGAATTGGATTGATGAGGGGAAGTTGGGAGTGTTGTTTGGGATGGAGGGAAGAATAGTTTAATGGGTGGAGTTGATATTGTGTTTTTTGGGATAGTGAGGGAGGGTGGTATTTGATTTGGTTGGGTGTGAGTGTGTTGTGGAGTGTGGGTGTGGTGTAGTGATTGAGAGGTGGTAATTTTTGGGATGGGAGGATGAATTTGGGGGGGAAGTATTGAGTTGTTTGTGATTTTTTTGTAGAGATGGGAATGAGAAGTGGGTGGGGTGTGTGGGTGGTGGTGGTTGTTTTTTTGGGTTTAAGAGAGAGGGAGTTATTTTTTTTTGTTTTTTTGGTGTTGGTGTGTATTTTTTGGTTTTTGGGTGTTTTTGGAGGGGGAGGTTGAGATGTTATTTGAGTTTTGATGGTGGGGGTGTTTTGTATGAGTGTGATTAAGGTGGGGTGTGGAGGGGGAAGGTTGTGGAGGGATGATGTTTTTATAGGATGTGGATTGAGGTTGTTGTTGTTTTGTTGATTTGGGTTGGGTATGGGGAAGGGGATTGGGTGGAATTGTTTTTGTGGGTGAGGAGTTTAAATGGTTGGTGATAGTTTTTTTTGATGGGTTTTGTGAGTAGAGGGTAAAAAGTTTTGTAGTGTGGGGATTTGGATTGTGGGTTGTGTTGGTATGTAGTGTAGAGGGTTTGGTAATTTTATTTTGTAGGGGTTGGTGGTGTAGGGTAGTTAAGGGGGGGGGTAGGGAAGAAGTGGAGAGGAAGGGAAGTGGGGAAGGTGGGGATAGGTATTAAGGGGTTAGGATGGTGTAAATGTGGGAATGGAAGTGGGTTAGATTGGGAGGTTAGAAGATGGAGTAGAAGAGTTGTGGGTATATGGAGGGGGTGGTAGTGGAAGTTATATTTTGGGGTAGAGGGGGATTGGTAGAGGGTAGGGGGGAGAGAATAGGAGGGATAGTTGTGGGATGGGTAGATTGGATTAGGAGATGAGGGATTGGATAAGGTGTTGATTGAGATGGAGAGGAATTGGAAGGGGGGGAGGTGGAATGTGGTGAATAGTGATGAGGGGGGGGAGAAGTGGGGGTATAGTGTGGATGGTGAAGAGGGGGATTTGGATGTTAGTATGGGTTAAATGGGATGTGTGGTGGAAGGTGGGGGAGAGGGATGAAGTGGATGGGAGTAAGTTTTTGTAGGGTGGTTGGTGGGGAATTTGTATGGAAGAGGGGTTAAATTAGATTAGGTTTTTAGGTGGATTGGATAGAGTTGAGAGGGGGAAATTTGAGGGGGGAGGGGGATTGTTAGGGGTATGGGAGGGTGGGTGGGGTAATGTTAGGGGTGTGTGAGAGGTGTGGGAGGAGAGGTTAAGAGAAGTGTAGGAGGGGAGATTTTGGAGAAAGTGTTGAAGTTGGTTAGGGAGTATAATTTTTGTGAGAGGTTTATTGTGGAGGAGGTGGAGATTTGATAAGATGTTTTAAGGTGTGGAAAGTTGGAGTAAAAGGTTTAAGAGGGTTGTTAGGGTAGGTAGGGAGTAATTTTTAATAAGGGAAGGGGGAATTGAAAAGGTGATTGGGTGAAGGTTTAGTAGTAGATGGTAAATGAATGGTTGAGTGGAGAATATTGTTGAGTGGGTTGAGATGGGAGGTAATTTTAAGTGGTGTTATTGTGGTTGGGGTAGGAAAATAAGTAGTAGAGTGGGGGTGAAGGGTTGGTGTTGTAGGGGAATGTAGGGGTGAATGTAGGATGGGTTGGGAAGAGATGTGGAGGGAGTGGGTGATGATAGGGTGTAAGTTAAGGGTTTTGAGGGGAAGGAGGAGGGTGGTGTTTTGTTTTGTTTTGTAATATTGGGGTGTGGATAGGTTGAGGGGTGAGTGAGGGAGGAGTGTGATTAGAGGGTGGGGGGGTGTGTGTAGGAGAAGTGTTGTGGTTTTTTTGATAATTAGGTAAAGGTAAATTGTGATGTGGGGGTGGTAGTTTTGAAAAGGGTTTGGTGGGGTGGTTATGGGGTTTGTGTTAGAGAATGGTGGGTGGAATGGGGTGTAGGGTTGGGATGTGAGGTTAATTTAAAGAGAATGAGAGTAAATAGGGTGGGGTTGAGGTAGGTGAGTGTGGGTAAGTGTGAGGAGGGGGGATGGAGGGGGGGGGAGGGATTATTGTAAAGGTGAAGTGTGGGGTGGGTAAATAGTAATTTAGGAGATTAGATTATGGGTAGGGGAGTGGTTTAATTAGAGGTAGTTGGGGTGAAAGATTAAGTAAGGGTGGTTTGTGGTTGAGGAAAATAAGTTTGATGGGGGGTGTTTTAGTGAGGGGGTGAGAGAGAAGGGGTTTAAGAGTTGAATTTGGGGTAGGTGATAGGTTTTTTTATGTATTAAGGATTTTAGAGGAAGATTTGTGTAGATGAGAAGGGTGGAGGGTTTGGAAGGGGAGTAGTAGAAGTTGATTGATGATTGGTGGAGAGAAGTTTGGGGTAGTAGGAGATGGGGGGAGTTGGAGGAGGAGGAGTATGGGGGATAATTTGAGAGGATGAGATATTGGGTTTTTTTGGTGAGGTGGGGTTAAGGGAGGGAATGTAAAAGAGGTTGGTTGTTTGAATTTAGGGTTGTTGATAGGAGGAAAGATGTATGTGTTGATGGATGTTTTTTTTTTTTGAGGGGGGGGGATTAGATGGTGTGGGTTGGGTTGAATGGGGGAGGAGGAGTATTGTAATAATAGGAAAGGAGGGGTGTTGTTTAAAGAAGATTTTAATTGAATTGTTTTTTATTTGAGTGGATTATTATTTTTTTTTGTGGAGTTAAAGATGTGTTTAGTGTAAGGGGATTGTAAGGGGATATAATAGATAATGAGAGAAGTTTTATTGGGGTGGGTGGAAGAAGTTGTTTATGAATGTGGGTGTAAGAATAGTATTTTGAGAGGGTGGATTGGGTGAGTGAAATGTGTGGTGTTGGTGTGAATATTAAATAGGGTTTTGTTTTTTTAATTTGGAATGGAGAAAAATAGAATGGTATTGTTTGGGGTTAGGTGTTGTTTGTTTGATGTGTTTGATTGTGGAGGTTTTGAAAGGTGTGTGGGGGTGTATTGGGGGGAGTGTTGTTGATTTGGGTGTGGATGGGGGGTAGGGTGTTTTATGTAGAGGAGGGAATTGGGAGGGGGGGATGGTTGGAGTAGGATGATTGAGGTGGTGGTGGTAAAGGGTGGTGGAGGAGAAGTGGGGATTGTTATTTTTGGGGGTGGGATGTATGATGTGGTGGTGGGAGGGAGGGGGGTGAAGGTTGGAGAGATGAGAGGTTAAGTGGAAAGTTGAATTTTAAGTTTGTAAAAAGTTGGTGGAGGGGGGTTATATGGATATGATTGTGTTGAAAATTTTGAATTTGTTTGTTTTTTTTTTTGTTTTTGGTTTGGGATTAGGAGGGGAGGTTGGATTTTTTTGTTGTGGATTGGATTTGGTTGTTTTTTGGGGGAGATTGAGTTTTGAGAAAAATATAGGGTATTTGTGAGAATTATGTGTGTGATGTGTGGGGGTATGTGGGGGTGGTGGTATGTGGGGGTGATTTTATTTATTTTTGAGTGTGTGATTGGTTTTGGGAGAGGGGAATTGTTTTAAGGGGATGGAAAAGTGAAAAATTTTGTTGATGGGTGGGTTGTGAGTTGTGATGTTTTGGTTTTAAGTTTGGGGGGTGTGGTAAGGATGTGGGTGAGGAGTGAAGGAAAAGAGGGAAGGAGTAAAATTTTATTTTTGGGGTTAGTTGGTAGTGGTAATTGTTTTATGTATTGGGGGGGGTATTTTTGTGGAGTTATGTGGGGTTAAAGGTAAGATTGGTGTAAGGGATAGTAATTAGAGATAAAAAAAGTTGTTTTTAGTTTTAGTTGTTATTATTTTTGGTTGAAAAAGAGTAATGTGAGTGTATTTGTTTGTAAGTGGTGTATGTTGGTTTTAAGAGTGTGATGAGTGATGTTTGTTTGTTTTGTGTGGGTTGAAGGTAATTAGATGAGGGAGAAAAGATTATTTATGATGTTAATGGGATATTGTGAGGAATGTGAATTTGAGAGGTGTGGTAGAGGGAAGGAATGGGTTTTTATTAGAGTGTTGAGGTGGATAGTGGAAAGGGTGGGGTTAGGGAATGTTTGGAAATGGGGATAGATTATGATTAGGGAGGTGGGGGGGGGGGTTGAGTAGTTGATTTGTGTGGGAGGGAATTGGGGGGAAGAGGAGGGGAAAGAGTTGATTTAGGGGGGGGAATGTAGAGGTTGGAAGTGGTGTGAATGTGTATTGAGTGAAGTTGGTTTTGTGTTTGTTTTGGGTGAGAGGAGGATGAGTTTGTTTGTTGGAGAGAGTGTATTTTATGGATTGATTTTTTGGTTAATTTGGGAAGTGGTTTATTGATTTTTAAGATGTTGTTTGTGTTAAGTATTTTTGGGAGTTGAATTAATTGAGGAGGGTATTGGTTTAGAATAAGGGGTGAGAGAATTAGTTGATTTGGGGAATTTGGGGAGGATGTAAATGAGTTTGGGATTGATTGGAAGAATTGTGAATAAATTTTGTTTTATGTTTGAATGTAAATTTATTTGGAATTGTTTTTATGAATGAAATTAGTGTTTAGTGGATGTAATTTTGGGTGTGAATGGTTGTTGGGGGTTTGGGTTAATGTTTTTGAGAGGTTAATAAATGATTTGTTGGTTGTGGATGGTTTAGAGTTTATGGTAAAGAATGTTGGTTGGAGGAATTGAATTGTTTTTGTTAAATGAATTGGTGGGTTATGAATTTTTTAGAATTTGTTTTGAGAAATTAAGTTTGTGATATTGTAAGAAGAGAAGGAATGAGATAGTTTTAGTGTTAAGTTTGAAGGGGTGAGGATGGTTAGGTTAATAGAGAGTTAATAAGGGGTAGTTTGATTAGTGGGTGTGGTTTAAATTATTGTATGTGTTAATTTTTGAGAATGTAAGTGGGTTTTGTGGTTGGTAGTGGAGATGGTTGTATGGGTTAATTAAAATTAATGTGAGGAGTAAAGATGGTTGAAGAATGGAGGGTTTGTTTTGTGTGAGTTAAATGTGTTGGGGTAATGTATTGGGTGAATGGTATTTGTGTGGAGGGGTTGTGGGGAGGAGAAGTGTAATTTGATTGATGTATGATGGTGTTATGTTTGGAAATTGGTGTTTAAATTTTTTGAGGAAATTAGGTTTGGTGTGTGTGTGAGGAGGTGGGAGTTATGGAGGAATTGTATGGTGAAGATGGAGGGAAGTGGGTTGAAAGTTGTTTTTTGTGTAGAATGTATTTTAGAAGGATGTGGTTGAAGATGGGTGGGGTGGTGTGTGTTAGATAGGGTGTGTTTGAGGGAGTGTTTGATGTTAGGTTTTGTATGGGGGTAGTAATTTTTGTTGTTAAAAGTTTGTTAGTGTATTGAAGTTGGTTTTGGTTGGTTGGTGTTGGGGGATGTTTAAAGGTGGAAATAGAAATTGAGAAAGAAATGTGTGGGATGAGTTTTTGAGGATGTAGGGAAATTGAAATTTTGGTGGAGTGTATTGAAATATTGGTTTTTTTTGATTGTAGTTTGTGTGTAATGTGATGATAATGTTTAGGGGGGGGGGTGGTTGAAAAATTTGGGTTTTGATGGAAGAAAGGTGTAATTGTTTGTAGTAGGTTGAGGTGGGGTATGTTTATGGAATAGGTAAGGTTTTTGGAAGTTAAAGGTGGGTTGTATGAGTTTTTGGTGGAATGAGTTAGTAGAAAGAGTGATGTTGTAGTATGGTAGTTTGGAAAGGAATTAATTGTTAGGTAAAGTTTGAAGTGTTTGGTGTGGTTATGTGGAGATGGGGGGTTAATATTTATAGGGGGAATGGAGGGGGGGGGTTAATTAAAGAGTGGTTTGTGTGGATTTTGTTTGTTGTTTTTTTAGAATGTGTTTTAGGATGGTGGAGGTTTAATGGGGTGTAATAATAGGGTTTATAATTTGTGATGTGGATAGGAATTTATAAAAGAGTGTTTTAGGAGTATAAGGGTAATTTTGGTTGAAATTTGGATGTATTGTGGAGGTATGGTTTGGAAGGTAAATGTAGATTTTGGGAAGGAATTAGTATGTTTGTGTGGGAATTGAATATTTTTTGGTGGAGTTGGAAATTGTTTATTTTTGTGGAGGTGTTTGTAGGAAGATGTTGTGATGATGTAGAGAGTTGATGAAGGTATTGTAATTTAATTTGTATATGTGGGAAGTAGTTAAGGGAGTTTAAGGGTTTGAGGTTGAATGTTGAAGGGATTTGAAGAAGTAATGGTGAAGTAGGATTGTTGGAGGAGTTTTTTAAAATGGGGGATTGGAATAAATTTGTTGGGTAGAAGTATATAGAAGGGTATTGAGGTTAGAGAAGGGGTATGTATTAGGGTTGGGTGGTGTAAATTTATGGTGGATTGTTGGAGGGAATTGTTAATAGAATAGGTTGTTTTTATGGTTTAGTTTTAAATGTATTTTGTGATAAATGTTTTTTGAATGTATTTGTTTTAATGTTTAGTTGGTAAGGTGAAGGAAATGTTTTTGAGGTAATAAATGTTGTGTTGTTTAGAGAATTTGGGAAGAAAGGTTGTGTGGTAGTAGAAGGTGAAGGTGTAGAAAATTTATGAGTAGGATGGGAATTAGTTTGTTTTTGTAGTAGTTTGGGATGGGTATAATTTGTGAAGTTTTTATGGAAATTAGTGTAGGTATGGAAAAAAAAGGAATAAATGATATTGTTTTAGTTTAAATTTGGGAGGTGTGAAGTGATTTAGTGAGTATATTTGTTATAAGGGATTTGTGATTGTAAGATATGTTGGGTTTGATGGTTGGTGGTAATTTTTGAAAGGAAGTTGTTGTGTTATTTAGTAAGGAAGAAATAGAGTAGTTTGATAAGAAAAAAATTGGTTTAGGTAGGAGGGATAATTAAGGGATAATGGAGTTTAGGGGGGGGGGTGAATGGTATTTGTAGGGGTTGGGTGTAGTGAGTTTTATGTGAGGTTAAAAGTTTAGAGATGGTGATGGTGTTGTGTATTTAATTTTAGGGTTTGAAGTTTTGTGTATTAAATGGGTTGGTGTGTGGATGAGAGTGAAGTTTTATATGAGTTGTTGAGGGTGAGTGGTGGTGATGTGAGAGGTAATGTTTTTGGAGATGGAATATATAATTAGTGTTTTGAAAATTGAATATGTGGGGGTTATTGGTATGGGGTAATGTGATGTAGTTGTGTGTGTATGGATGTGTATGTGGTAGTATTATTGGGTTTGTAAGTTATGTAGTGGTTTGTGTTGGTGATGAATGTAGGGGTGTGAATGTGTTAAGGTGAAAGGAAAGTTTGGTAAGGGTGTAGGAGTTTTGTGAGGGGTTAATGTAATTGAAAATGGGAAGTGTATGGTAAAAGTGATGTTTTGTTGGGATTGTAGTTTGTGGGGATGGAGGGTAATGTTAAGAATGGTAGGGGAGTTGAAGAATATTTTGTTTTTGAAATGTGGGGTAATTGGATTGGTTTTTGGGGGAGAAAGAATTTTAGGTGTTTGGGTAATTTTTGAAATGATTGTGTTTGGATGTGTTGGTGGGAGGGTGTGAGTAGAATAGGGTGTTTGGGGTTGAGGTTTGTGTATGGTAGGTGAAAAAAATTTTGTTAAATTGAAGTGTAAAAGAGTTTGGGTGGATTATGTTGGAGTATGAGGGTTTAATTAATGGGGGGTATAGGTGTGTTTGTTTAATTAATATTTTTATGGTTAAGATTTTGATTGATAATTGGGATGTATTGTTGGGTTGGAGAGTGGTGGAATTAAAGAATTTAGTTTTTTAAATTGGGGTGGGGTGAAGAGTTAAAAAAAATATGATAAGGATTGTGGGAGGGAAATAGTGAAATTTAATAAGATAGTAAATTGGTGAGGTGAGAGGTAATGAGGATGTTGGGTTTTTATGATAAGGGGTTTGTATGAATAATAATTTTTGGTGGTTGGTAAGTTTGAATAGTTTGTAGGGGAGTGTTGAGAAGAATTTGATAGGTGGAGTGAGTTTGAGTATGATATGGTGGGAATTGAATTGGTGGGATAAGGGTAGTGGGGAGGTTTGTAAAGAGTAAATGGAAGATTGTTGGGGGTGGTGAAAGTGAGTAATTTTGGGGTAGGAGGGAAGATTATTGTTGATGGGTGAAGAAGAGGGAATATTATATGTATTTGTTAAAAATTATGATTTGTTGGTGTTGAGAGTTTGTGGGTTGGTGTGTTGGTGGGGGGGAGAGGAGTGGGGAGTGAGAAATGAGTGAGTGGGGAGGGTGGTGGATAGTTATTGGTGTGAGTTGAGTGAAGATTGGGGATGAGTGGTGTATATAATGTGAAGATTATAAGGGGTTGAGGTGTTTTAAGGGAGTAGGGTTGGGTGTATTTTTAATAGGGGGGATTAAGTGTGTGGGATTGAGATTGGTTTTGGAGGTTGGTAGAGGATGGGGGGGTTGTTGTAGTGGTAGAGTGGAATTTGTAATATGTATGTGAATGGTTGTTTTTTTTTGGGATGTGTGGATGTGGATTAGAGGGGTGGTGGGGTTGTGAGGGGGGGTGTGTGTGTTTTTTTTTTTTGTATTTTTTTTGTGGTGGGGGTTAGTGAATGGTGAAGGGTGGAAGTATTTGTAGTTATTGTTTAAGTTAGGTGTTGTGTGTTTTTTGGAGGGTGGGGGGAGGAAATTTTTGTGAGTGGTGGGTAGTGGGAATTATTTATTGGTTGTGTTATTTGTTTTTTTGTGAGTTTTATTGAGTTTGAGTTTGGTTTGTTGTTAGTTTTGTTTTTTTGTGAGAGGGGTGGATTTAGAGTGGTGAGGATTAATTGTGAGAGGATTGTGTTGGTAATTGTTGAGTTGTAAGGGGAATTGTAGATAGGGGAGTTAATTGAAGAAGATTGGGATTTGAAAAAGAAGTTGGAAGGAGAAAAGAGTTGTGGGGTTGGAAGGAAAGGTTTAAGTAGGTTGGGAAGTAAGATGTAGAGAGATGATTAGAGGGGGGTGAAATGGGGTTGAGTAATGTGAGTTAGTTGTTTGGGGAGTGTGAGTGAATTGGGGGAGGGGTTATTTTGTTGGTTGTTTTGTGGGATTTAGTTTGAGTTGGGGTGGATTTTGAAGGGTGGGGTGGGGGTTAGGGAGAAATAAGGATTTTTGTTTTATGTTATGGGAGAAGTGATGGTGTTGGGGAGATTTGTTAGTGAGATGGGATGTGATGTGTTTTGGGTGTGTTTGGGGGTTTTTGTAGGGAGTTGTTTTAGGTAGTGAGGGGGTGAGTGAAGTATAAAGGAGATTGTAAGGTGGTGAGTAGAGTGTATGTTGGTGGAAGTTAGGGGGAGATATGATGTATGTTGTTATGGTGTGGGGAGGAAATTTTAAGAGAGTTGGTGAGGTAGGAGGTAGAGTATTGTTGAAGGTAAATGTTTGTTTTATGAGTGATTGAGTGGGAGGATGTGGGATTAGGAGTGTTGGGAGAGGAGGGAGTATAGTGTTTTTGAGGGGGGTTATGATGTGGTTTTAAATGGGGGAGTGTGGGTAGTAGTTGGGGTGAGGGAGGGTAGGGGGAGGGAGTGTGGTGTGAGATAGTTGTATTGATAGAATGTGTGTTTTGAGGGGGTTTTGGGGGAGGAGTAGAGTTTTGTTGTGGAATTTAGGAGGTGGGAGAAGGTAGGGTGGTGTTGAAGTGGGTGTTGTGTGTTAGAGGATGTGTGATTGGGAGTGAATGTAGGATGTTGTTGGAGGTTTAGGAAGATGTTGGGAAGGAGGGGTAGGTATGAAGGTAGGAGATGGATTGGATTTTGAGAAGGGTATGTTAAGTATGTTGGGGATGAGATGTAGAGAAGAAAGGTGGGATGTTGTGTTTTGTGTTTTTTGTTTTGAGAGATGGTGTTAGTGTGGAGTGGGGGGTATTTTTGAGAGTAATTAAGGAAGATTGTTGAGGGGAGGTTATGATTTAGGGGGGTAGTTTTTTGTGTTAGAATTATTGGAGGGGGAGATTAAGGAAATTGGGAATGTTGGTGATAGGATTATAAGAGTGGGGGTAGGTAATTTTATATTTATTGTGGGGGGGGAAATTAATAGAGGGGTGAAATTAAGAGTTGTGTTGGGTGTTATTTGGGGAGGGGGGGGTGGAAGTGGGTGGAGGAGGAAAAGGGGAGAAGTGGGTATGTAGTGGGTAAGGTTGTAATTAATGTGTGTTAAGGGAAGATTGTAGTTTGATTGGGTTTAGTGTAGTGAGGAGGGTTGATGTATATATGTTGTTGGGGGAGTGGGAATTTAGGTAAGGATTATTAGTTGGGGGGGTGGGAGGGGTGAAATGATATTGATGGGGGGAGAGTTTAGGTTTGTTGTTTTTTTTGATTTGAGATAATGAGAGGTTGTGTTTGAAGAGGGGGAGAAGTTGGAGTTGGTGGAGTTGTTTGTGGAGTATTGGGTTTTGGGGTGATTGTTTTGGGAATGGGTGAAAGTGAGTATGTGTATTGAATGGAGTGATGGGGAGATGGTAGGAGAAGTTTTGTGAATATTTTTTTTTGGAGTAAGGTATTTGTTATGTTTTTATGTGGATGTGATGGTTTTTTTTGTGGAAGGAGTGGATTGTGGTTTTTTGGTTTGTGATTTGGAGGAGGGGGTATGGTATTTGGGTGTTTTAGTTTTTGTTTGTGGTTTAGTGGAGTGGAATGAGGTAGGTTGTGAGTAATTATTTTTTTAGTGAGGTGGGTGGGTTGGTATAGGTTTGTTAAGATGGTGGTGGTGTGTATTTTTTTTTTTTGATTGTTGATGTTGATGGGTGTGTTTTGTTTGTTAAAAGTGGGGGGGAGGGGGTGGGTAGGTGTATAGTGTATTGATTAGTTTTTTTGGGGGGTGATTGGGGGTGGGTGTGTTTGGGGGGGGGTGTTAGAGTTTTAGGAAGTTTTATTGGGTTTTGGAGGTGTTGTTGAGTGAATTTGTTTGATGTGAGTTTTGTAAATGGTTAATGTGAATATTTGTTTAAAAGAGAGATGAGTGGATGGTTTGGGTGTTGGGTGGGTGGGTTGAAGTGTGTGTTTTGTTGTTGATTTTTTTTTTATGGGGGGAGGTATTTTTAGGGTTTTTTTGGAGTGGATGGGGATTTTTATTGGGAGAGGGTGAAAGAATAAGTTTTTTTGAAGGGGTAGTGTGTTTTGGGGAGGGGGGGGGTGGGGTGTGGTGTTTTGGGTTGGGGGGTAAGTAAATTGTTGAGTTTGGTTATGGATAGTGGTAGAGGGGGAGGGGGGGGGATGTTGATGGTGGTTTGGAATGGGGTGGAGTGATGGTTAGAGTGGTGGGGGAGGTAAGGTGGATTGAAAGAGAGGAAGTAAGGATAAGTTGGATAAGTGAGGTAGTTAATATTGTTGATTTGTGATTTGTATAGTGGAATTTGGAGTAAGGGAGGGTGTGTGGAGATGGAAGTTGAGGGTAATTTTGTAGGGTTTGTTTTTGTTATTTTGTTTTGAGAAAGAGAGAGTGTGTAAGTTTGTTTTTTTGAATGGTTTAAAGGTGGGTGAGGTTAAGGTGGTTGGGTAGGAGAATTTTATTTTGGGGGGAAAGGTTTGTATTTTGGGGATTAAAGGTGGAGGTGGTGAGGGTGGGGTGGGGGGGGTGGGTTGAGTATTTGTTGTGGAGTATTAGTATTGGATGGGTGGGGATTTAAGTAAATGGGTAGTGAGTGTGGGTGGTAGTTGAAGGTGTGTTGGGTTGGTGATTTGGGGGATTGGAAGATGTTGTTGAGTTTGGGTTGGTTGAGGGTGTGGGGGGGATGAAAAGAAAGATTGTGTAGAGGGGGATAGTGTTAGGTGTGAGTAGTGTATAATGGGTAGTTTTGTGGAGTGGGGTTAGTTGGATAGAAATTGTGATAATGTAAATTAATTTTTGTGGGTGAATAGATGGGATTGTTGGGTGTTTTAAGTAAGGGTAAAGGGGAAGGGAAGATGTATTAGTGGTTGTGGGGGGAGGTTTAATGTTGTTTTAGATTGGGGGGGGGAGGAGATTGTATGTGGTGGGGGGAAATTAATGGGGGAGTTGTGATAGGAATAGAGAGGGGGTGGTGGTAAAAGTTTGAAAAATAAGTGGGGGGGTTTATTAAGAGTTAGATATGTTTTAGAAGGAGGGGTGGGTGTGGTTGGTGGTTGGAGGTGGTGGTTTGGGATGGAGTATTTGTTTAAGTTTAGTTTTTGTAGTTTGGAGTTTGTTTATTTGGGTAGGTTGGTGTGGAGTGGTTTTTGTTGTTGTGGGGTGTTTGTGAATTGGGGTGTGAGTGTGTGTTTTTTTTTTGGAGGGGATGTATGTGGGTTTGGAAGTGTTATGTTGTTTGATTGAGGGGAATATTTTTTATAGGGGGGATTGTGGAGGGTGGGATTTGGATGGTGATTGATGGTTTTATGAGTGTTTTTTGTTTGTTTAAGTAGTGAGTTGAGTTAATGTAATGAGATGGTATTTGATGAGAGTTAAGAGTAGTTATAGATATGTTATGTTTGGAGTATGATGTTTGGATTGTTTAGAGGTTTGAGGGGAGTGGTTATGTTAGTGGATGTGGAAGTGATGTTGGTTGTGTTGTGTTTTGTTTGTTTGTTTGGGATTTGTTAGGGTTTGTGGTGTGTTATGTTGTTGGTTGAGTGATGTTTTGTTGGGATTGGGGGGGGTGATATTGGTTTGTGGGGGGGGGAGGGGGGTTGGTTTTTTTTTTTTGGGTAAGGGATTGTGGAGTTTGGATGAGGTTTGTGGGTTAGTATTGGTGTGGTGGTGAAGAAGTGTGGTTGGGAGTGTATTTTGTGTTTTGAGGGGGGTGGGTAATTTGTGTAAAAATGTGTTTGTTTGTTTGTGTATTGTTTGATTTTATTTGGGTTTTTATAGGGGGAGTTATGTGGAATGAGTGAGTTGTTGGAGGAGTGTTTGTTTTTTTTTTAGTTGATTTTGTTGGGGATGAGATTTTTGGGTGGATTTGGGGTTAAGTAGGTAGGTTGGTGGGTAAGGGGGTTTAGGTAGTTGTGTTAGGGATTTGGATTTTTAAAGTTGGTTGTTTTTGGATTGAAGTAATTTGATAGGGGAATTTTATTTATTTGGATTTTAGTTTTGATTTTTTGTGATTTAGATGGTTAGGGAGTTTATTGTGGTGGGAGGTAGGGTTGTTGAAGGAGTGATTTAGGATGTTTTTGTTTGTTTAAGGTGTATGTTGTGTTTTTTGGGGGTTGAGTGGAATGTGGTTTTTTGATTGTGATGGGTGATTTATTGGATAGAATGTTGAGTGTGTGAGGGGTTTTAGTGGTTGATATTTGTTTTGTTGAAAGGAGTATGGATTGTAAGATTATTGTTTGGGTGTGTTTGTTTTGAAAGTGGGTTTTTTGAGGTGGATTGAAAGAGTGAAAATTTTTTAAAGGGTAGAAAGTTGGTGGGAGAAGTGAGGGTGGGGGTGGGGTGAAGGGGAAGGTAGGGATTTTGGAAGGTGAGGGAGGGAGATGGATAGTAGAGGTGTATTTGGAGTAGTTTGAGGGAGAGTGATATGGTGTGTGTTGTTATGTGTATTTGTTATGAGGGTATTGTTGAAAATGGGTTGTGGATAGTGATGTGGGGGTGGATGTAGTTTAGGTATTTGGGGGAGGGGTTTTTGGGTGTGTAAGTGTGAGGGGTTGTAAAGGGATTGGTATGTGTAAATTGGTGAGTGTTTTGTTTTGGTGTTATGATTTGTGGTGTAGATGGGGTTATTTAGTTTTGAAGAGGGATAATGGATTTGAGGGAAGTATATGTGGTTGGGGTGTGAGAGTGGGGTAATTGGTTGGGTGTGTTGTATGTGGATGGTTTGAGTTGTTGTTATTGTGGTGAATGAGAGAGGGTTTGTTTAAAATGAGTGGGGTGTGGTGTTGTTTTGGGTGGTGTATTTTATTTGTGGTTTTTTTTTGTTGGAGTGGGGTGAGGAGGGGGTGGGAGAAGAGGGATTTTTTTGGGTTTAGGATGTATAAGTGTATGTGATTGGTTGGGTTTTGGATTGTTGTGGGTTTGATTGTTATTTGGATGGATTGTAAGTATTTGTTTTTTTAAATGGGAGGGGATGGGTGGGGTGGGAGGGTGTGGAATGGGGATGGGAAGAAGTATGGATGTAGGGAGTTGGAAAAAGTTGGTGGGATGAATTTGGGTGAGATTTAGATGGGGGAAGAAGTGATAGGAGATGAATTTGTTGTGGGGATTTTGGTGTTGAAATTGTTGAAAGTTGGGGTGGGGTGGGGGGGGTGGAGTGTATGTTGTTTTTGTATTTAATGTTGTATTTATTAGGATTGGTAGAGGGTTGAGTTTGTTTAAGGTTGAGTGTTTGGGTTTTGTTTGGTGGGGGGTGATGGATTGTGATGAGGGTGGGATGTTTTTGGGGTATTGTGTTGAAGGTAGTTTGAATGAAGTGAATTAGGATGATGGTTTGTAGGGATTTAGGTGTGGTGATGTTTTGAAATTATGTGATGTTTGGAAAGGAGGTTTTGAATATAGGGGAATTTAAATTTTTATTATTGGAGTTGAAAGAAGATGATTTGTAGGGGTGATGTAAGAGGAGGGGTGAATAAATGTAGAGTGGAGTGTTTGTGTATATAGTAGTTGTGAAAAGGGAGTATGATGTATATGGGTTAGTTGTTGGGTTAATGTGTATGTGTTTTGTATGATTGTTGAATTGAAAAGGGGTGGGGTTTGGAGAGTGGAAGGGTTGATTTAAATTTTGAGTGTTGGTAAATGAGGTTAGTAATTATTATTTGTAAAGATGAGGGGGGTGAGAGAAAATGGGGGGGGTGTTGTGGGATTGGGTATGTTTGGAGGTTGTGGTAATAGTAGGGGGTGGAGGATTTGTTGAAGGAGTTGGTAGTTGGAGTTTGTAGTTAGGGGTGGGGTTTTTGGGGGATTTTGAGAGGGTTGGAGGGTGTTTTGAAGGTGATGTTGGGAATGTGTTGTAGTGGAATTAAGTTTAGGGTGGGTGTTTTTATAAGTGGAGAGAGAGTTATGTTGGAGTGAGGTGTTGGGAGAGTTGTGGGAGTATTGGGGGTGTATGAGTGTTGGAGGAGGGGTGGTATAAAATTTGTTATGAATATTTGGTAGGTGATAGAATATTATGGAGTGTTTTGAGGGTAGGTTATGAAAAAAGGTGGGGTATGAAAATGTATTGTTATGTGGGGGGATATGGGAGAGGTTGAGATAGTTGTTAATGGGGATGGGGTAGGGAAAGGGGTTTTGTTGGAAGAGGAGTGTAGATGAGGGGTAGTGAATGTTATGATTTGATTGAGGGTAAGTGGGTTATTTGGATTGTTATTATTAGGGTAATTGTTTAGAATGTTTAGTTGTGAGGTAATTGGGTTTGTGATGGGTTGGTGGTTTGTTAGTTGGGGGGGATGATTTTGTTTAATTGTTGGATGTTAGTAGATTGGGGGAAGGGGGAGGGGTGGGAGTTGTGGAGTGAGTTTAATGGAATTGAAAAAGGGAGAATGATGTTTAGTTTAATTATTGGTTTGTTATATTTTGTTTAGGAGTATTGTAGTGTATAAGTTGTATGAGTTTA
Source organism: Centaurea solstitialis (assembly GCA_030169165.1). Classification (NCBI taxonomy): domain Eukaryota; kingdom Viridiplantae; phylum Streptophyta; class Magnoliopsida; order Asterales; family Asteraceae; genus Centaurea; species Centaurea solstitialis. Next base: position 33,443 of record JARYMX010000135.1, read on the forward strand.
GATGGAAATGGTGTTTTTTTTAAGGGGATTATGATTTTTATTATTTTTAGTTATTTATGTTGTTAGGAGTTTGGGTAATTAGAAAGTGGGAGTGTAAATGGATGTAGTTTTGGGAGGAGAAGGAAGGGGGGGGAGTTGATAGTTTTGGGAAATTTGTTTTTGTAATTTTGTTTTTAGTGTGTGGTTTTGAAATTTTGTATGTGGAGTTTATTTTATGTTAAATAGAATTTAGTTTTTGTGTAAGTTGGTGATTGGATAGGGTTTGGGGTTAAAGGATGTTAGTTTTAGGGGGTGGTTTGGTTTTGGTGGGGGGATTAACTGAGTGGGAAGGATGGGAAGGGATAGTGGATGAAGTTTGGAAGTGGGTGGTAATGAGGGGGTGGGGGGGGGGTGTGTGGGTATGAGAGGATGAATTTGGAGAGGGGGGATGAGATGAGGTAATTGGAGAGAGTTTGTTTTGGGTGTTTGTGTTGGAGATGGGGGGGGGGGGGTGGGATTGGTTGGAGTGGGTGGTTTTGGGTATTTTGGTTTGATTGGGATGTGAAGGGAGTGGGTGGTGAGGGTGGGTTGTGTGGGAGGGGTGGTTGTGGAATGGGGAGAGGGGTGTGGGAGGTTTGTTTTGTTGTTGGGTTTTGGGTGGAGGAGTTTGGGGGGTGGGGTGTTGTGGGTTGGAGGGGTAGTTGTGGGGGTTGGGGGTGGGTTGGTTGTGATTTTTGTTGGGGGGGTTGTTTTGGGTGGGTTTTGGAATTGTTTTGGGGGGGGTTAGGGAGTGTTGGGTAGGGTGGATTGGAGATAAAGGGATTGGGGATTGTTGGGGTTGGTGTTTGAAGATAGTTGTGAGGGTTGTAAGGGGAGGGATAGTTTTTTGGTAGGTTGGTGGTTGGTTTTGTGTTGTTTGAGTGTTTGTGGTTGGTGGGTATTTAGGGTTGGATGGTTGTTAATGTTTTTGGGGTTTAAAATTTATGGAAAGTTGGATGTTTTAATTGTTGGGAGGGTTGTTTTTAAAGTTGGGGGGGTTGGGTTTGTTTTTTGGGGGTTATTGTTTTGTTTTTTGGGAGTAATTTTTGGTTTAGGGGTTGGGGTGGGGGCGGGTTGTGTCGGTCTGTTGGGGTTGGGGGTTTCTGGGGTTGCGGGGTTTCGTTTGTTGGGTTGGGGTGGTATGGGGGAAGTTTGTGGTTTTGTTTGATTGATCTTGGGGGGTTTTGTGGGTGGGGGTATAGTGGGGGTGGGGTGTTAGGGGGTTGGGGGAGGGGAGGTGTATGGGGGTTGTGGGGTAGTCGCGGACTAGGGTGGTTTTTGTGGGTTGGGTGTGGTTTTGGGGGTGGTGCTTAGGTGGGGGGTGATGTGTGGGAATATGATTGGGTTGGGTTTGGGTTTCTTTGTTAGTTGTTGCGGAGATTTGTGGGGTGTGGGTTGTGGTTGGGATGGCGGTGGTGTTTGTTTTGGTCAAGGGTGGTGTGTTGTAGTTTTTAATGAGTTTGTGGTTTGTGCTTGGGAGGGGGAGGTGTGGGGGTTTGTTGTTGGTATTGTGGGGGAGTTGTGGATGGTTGGAGGTTAGATGGGGTTGGGGGTGGGGGGGGGTGGGTGGGGTTGCGGTGGTTTGGGTGGGGGGTTGGGGTTTGTTGGGGTGGTGGTATTGGGTTATCGGGGTTTTTGGGGGGAGTGGGTTTTGGTGTTGTTTTGCGGCAGGTTTTGGTTTGCTGTGTGGTCGGTTGTTGTAGGGTTGGGTTTGGTTTGGTGTTTGTGTGTGGGGTTATTGCGGGGGTTTGGTTGGGGTTTGTGGGGGGTGGGTTTGTTGTGTGGTTGATGAGATTGCGTATGTTGAAGTCGCTGGGTGAGGGTGGTTTCGGTGTTGCTTTTTGGATTCATTAGGTTTGGTTGTCGGTTTGGCGTTTTTCGGGTGGGGGTGTTTGTGTGGGGTGCGTGCCTTTGTGTTGGGGGATGTATTGTGGGGTTTGTTGTGTTGTTGGTTTGTGGTTTGGGTTTGGGGTTGGTGGTAGTTGGTGTTTGGGAGAGCTTGGGGTCCTTCTTGATTTTGTGATGCTTTGGTGGTTGGTGTTATGGGGGGTGGGTTGTTTTGTTGTTGGGGGTGTGTGGGGTGGTGTGTTGTGTGTGTCGCTGTTGGTTGTGTTTAGCGTGTTTGTGCTGGGTTGTGGGTTGGTTTGTTTGGTTGGTGGGTGTGGGGGGATGGGGTTTGGGGGAGGTGGGGTTGGTGGTGGGGGGTTGGCTGGAGCGGTGTTGGTGGTGTAGTTTGTTAGGTGTTTGCTGGGTGGGGTTGGTTCGGTAGAATATTAGCCGGCCGACGGTGGGGGTTTGGCGTGGGGTGTGCGGTTGTTTAGGTCGGTTGGGGGGTTTGGGGGGGTGGTAGGTGGTGGGATTTATGTGCGATGTGACGGGGTGTGTTGTTGGTTGTTTGGGTGTGTTTGCTGTGTGGGGGGATTGGGGTTGTGTCAGTTGTTTTTGGTGGTTTTGTGATAGGGGTGGGGTAGGTGGGTTGTGGTGTGGGATTGTGGGGAGGGTTTTGGTTTGTGTTGCTGCTCGGCATGGGTGGTTGAGTGGGGTGGTTGCTGTTTTGCGAATGGGAAGGTGTGGGGCGTTTGGGGGAGAGTGGGTGGTGGTGTGTTGAGTTTGGTTCGACAGAGTATTTTTAGGTTCGTGCTTAGGGTTCTAGGTGTGGGTTGAGGTGGTTGGCTAGCGGGAGGCGGGTGGTTTGGTGGTGGAGGTTTGGGTTTGTTTTTTGGTGGCGGGGGTCGGGGTGTTTTGGTGTAATGTTCATGGGGGGGAGATTTGCTGGGCTTATTGTTGGGGGGTGTGAGTTTTTTTGTTGGGGGCGCGGTCTCTTGGTGGATTTGGTGGGTTTGGTGGTTTTCAGGTGTGAGGCGTTGTTTCGTGGTGGGGGTTTGGTTTTGTGGGGGTGTTGTGTAGGAGGTTGGTTGTTGTGGGTTGTATTGCGAGCTGAGTTTTTTATTTGGTTGGTTGGGATAATGCTGGGGCGGGGTCTTTGCTTTTTCGGGTTTTTGGGTGGTTTCGTTGGGGGAGCGCGGAGGTTCGGGGTTAGTGGGCGGAGTGTGGGGTGCCTTATTGGGGGGTAGCTGTAGTTTGGTTGTTTTGGGGGGGGTGTGTCGTAGTGTTTGGTTTTAGGGGATCCCGGGGTTTGAGGGCGGTTGAAGGTGGTAATGTGTGTGGGTGTTGGTTTTGGTGTGCGGGGGAGGGGTGGGGTGGGGGTTTGTGGTTGGGGAAGTGAGGCTTTGGGGGTATTGGGGGGGCGTGGTTTTGGTGAAGTGTGGTGTGGGATTGGGGTGGGTTTTGTTCTTGGGTATGGCTGCGGCTTGGGGGGTAGGCCGGATGGGGTGCGTGGGGGTGGTTGCGGTGGGTTTGGGCTGTGGCGTTTGGATGTTTGGTGTTGTGGGGGGTTTGGTTGGTGATTCTGGGGGGTTGATGGAGTCGTGGGCGGTTTTTTTGTCGTGTTGCTTGGGTTGGGGGGCTTTTGTTTGATGGTTTTGGGATTGTTTTGGTTTGTTTTGGCTTGGGGTGGTTGTGTTTGGTGGGGGTTTTGCGCGTTTCGTGGTCAGGTGTATGGTTGGTCGGGGGTGGAGGGGGTGAGTTTATCCGGGATGGACTTGGTGGGGGGTTCGTTGGGGCGGGGTTGTTGTTTGGTGGGGGGGTTGGGTCGTTGTATCGTGGGGTACTTGTCGGTGGGTGTTTATGGTTGTTTTGTTTTGTGGGTGTGGTGGGTTTGGGTGACAGCGTGAGGTTGGTCGGTGGGGCTTCCCTGTTGGGTGTTGTTGGGAGGCTTGTTTAATTCGGTGGGGGGGGTGGTGTTGTTGTGTAGGGTGGGTTTGGTCGGGGTTGGTAGGTTGTGTGCGCGTGTGTGGAGTGTTGGTTTTTTGGGCGCGTCCGGTTTGGGTGGGGGGTTATTGTTGGGAGGTAGCTGTGGGTGCTTTTGTGTCCGCAGGGGGGTTTGGGATACGGTTGCTAGGCGCTGTTTTAATTTTGAGAGCGGGTTTCGGGTGTGTGTTTGGATGGTGGTTAGCTGTTGTTGGTTTGGTTCGGGGTTCTGTGGAGGGTTTGTTTGGGGGGTTATGGGGTGGTGGGCGGGTTTGGTGTTCAGGGAGGCTGGTTTTGGGCGCGCTTTGTTCGGCCGGAAGGGGTGGGGTGTTGTGGCGGGTTGGCCGGTGTGTTTGGGGGTGGAGGGTTTGTTTTTCAGGGGTTGTTTGGGGGGGGGTTGGGGTGGGCTTGGTTAGGCATGGATTGGGTTGTTGTATGTTCGGGTGTGGTGTTGCTCGGAGGTTTTTGGGCTGGGCCGTCAGGAGGGGTGAGGATGTGGGGGTGTAGGATGTGGGTGGTTTCTGGGGTTGTTGATGGAAGGGATGTATTTGGTAGGATTGTTACGCTGGTGCTAGTGATGGTTTTTACGTGGCGGTCGGGGTCGTTTGGGGTGTGATGTTGAGGGTGTTGGCGGAAAGGCGGTTAATACGGGTGTTTTGTTTGGGGGGGGGGGGGTGGGGTGTGGGGTGGGGGGGTTGGGTTGGGGGGGGTGTGGGGTGGGGGGTTGGGGTTGGGGGGGTGGGGTGGGTGGTTGGGGTGTGGTGGGGGTTGGGGGTGGGTGTTGGGGTGGTGGGGTGGGTGGGGTGGTGGGGTGTGGGTTGTGGGGGTGGGTGGGTGTTGGGGGGTGTGGTTTGGGGGGGGGTTGGGGGTGGGGGGTGGGGGGGGGGTGTTGGGGGTTTGTTTGGGTGGTGTGGTGGTGTTGTGGGGTGGTGGGGTGGGTTGGTTGGTTGGGGGGTGTGTTGTTGGTGGGTGGTTTGGTGTGTTGTTGGGGGGTTGGTGGTGGGTGTGGTGGTGGTGGTGGTGTTGGGGTTGTGGGTGGGGGTGGTTTGGGGGTGGGTGGGTTGTGGTGGGTGTTGGGTTTGTTGGGGTGGGTGGGGTGGGTGGGGTGGGTGGGTTGGGGGGTGTGTTGGGTGGGTGGTGTGGGTGGTGGGTGTTGGGTTGGGTGGGGTGTGGGTTGGGGGTGTGGGTGTGGGGGTTGGTGGGGGGGGGGTGGTGTTTTGGGGTGGGTGGGTTGTGTGGGTTTGGTGGGGGGTGTGGGGGTGGGGGGTGGGGGGGTTGGGGGGTGTGGGGTTGTGTTGGGGGGGGGTTGGGGGTGTGGTGGGGTGTGGGGGGTGGGTTGTGGGGGGTGTGGGGTGTGTTTGGGGGGGTTGTGTGGGGGGGGGGTTGTTGGGGGTGGGTGGTGGGTGGTGGTGGTGGGGGGGGGGTTGGGTGGGGGTGGGTGTGGTTGTGTGGTGGTGTGGTTGGGGTGTTGGGTGTGGTTTGGGGTTGGGGTGGGTTGGGTTTGGGGTGGTGGTTGGGTTTGGGGGTGGGGTTGGGTGGGTGTTTGTGTGGTGGTGGGGTGGTGGGGTGGGTGGGGTGGTGGTGGTGGGGTTGTGGGGTGTTGGGGGGGGTGGGGGTGGTGGGTTTGGTGGGGGGTGGGGTTGTGGGGGGTGTGGTGTGTTGTTGGGTGTGGTGTGGGGTGTTTGGGTGGTGTGGTGTGGGGGGTGTTGGGTGGTTTGGGTGGGGTTGTTGGTGTTGTGGTGTGGGGGTGTTTGTGGGTGTGTGGGGTGGGTTGGTTGGTGGGTGGGTTGGTGTGTTGGTGGTTGGGGTGGGTGGGTTTGGGTGGGGGTGTGTGGTTGGTGTGGTGGTTTGTGTGGGGTGGTTGGTGGGGGTTGGGGGGGTGTTTTTGGGGGTGGGTGGGTGGTTGGTGGGGGGTGTTGTGGGTTGTGGGGTTGGGTGGGGTGTTGGGTGTTGGTGGGGGGGGGGGTTGTGGGTTGTTTTGTTGGGGGGTGTGGTTTTGGTTTGGTGTTTGTTGGGTTTTGGTTTGTTTTTTTTGGTTGTTTGTTTGTGTGGTGTTGGTTGTGGTTTGTTTGGGGTTGGTGGTTGGTGGGGTTTTGGTGGTGGGGTGGGTTGTGGGGGGTGGTGTTGTTGTGTGTGGGTGGTTTGTGGGGGTTTGGTGTGGTTGGGGGTGTGGTGGTGTGGTTGTGGTTTTGTTTTTTGGGTTGGTGGTTTGGTTTTGTGTTTGGTTGGTGGTTTGTGGTGGTGGTTTTGTGTGTTGGTTGGTTTGTGGTGGGTTGGGTTTGGTTGGTGGGTGTGGGGTTGGTGTGTGGTTTTTTGTTTGGTGTTTGTGTTTGTGGGTGGTTTGGTGTGGGTTTGTGTTGGGTTTGGGGTTGGGTGTGTTTGGGGTTGTGGTGGGTTTTGTGGTGGTTGGGTTTTTTGGTGGGTTGGTGGTTGTTTGGGTGGGTTGGTGTTTGGTTGTGGGTGTTTGGGGTTGTGGGGGGGGTTGGTGGTTGTTGGGTTGTGGTGTGTTGTTTGGTGGGGTTTTGTGTGTTTGTGGTGGGGTGTTTGTTGGGTGGTGTGTTGTGTGGTGGTTGGGGTTGTGGGTGGGTGGGGTGGGTTGTTTGGGGTTGGTTGGTGGTGGGTTTGTTGGGGGTGGGTGGGTTGTGTTGGTTGGTTGTGTGGGTTGGTGTTTGGTGGTGTTTTGTTTGGTGGTGGTTTTGTTGGTGGTGGGTGTTTGGGTTGGGTTTTGTTGGTGGGGTGTTGGTTTGTGGTGGGGTTTTGGGTGTGGTGGTTTGTTGTGTGGTTTGGGTTTGTGGTTGTTGTTGTGGGGTTTTTTGTGGTGGTTTGGGTGGGTGGGGGTTGTGGGTTTGTTGTGTTGGGTTTTGTTGTTGTTGGGGTGTTGTTGGTGTGGTTGTTGGGGTGGGTGGGGTTTGTGTTGGGTGTGGGGTGTTTTGTTGTTTTGGTGTGTGTTTGGTTTGTTGGTTGGGTGGTTTGTTTTGGTGGGTTTTTTTGGGTGGTTGGGGTGGTTTGTTGGGTTGTGTTGTTTGGGTTGTGGTGTGTTGGTGGGGTTTTGGTTGGGGTGTGTTTTTGGTGGGTGGTGGTTTGGTGGGGTGGGGGTGGTTTTTGTGGGGTGTGGTTTGTGGGTGTGTTTTGTGGTTGGGGGTGTGGGTTTGTTTGGGGGTTTGTTTGGGTGGTTGTTTTGTGGGTGTTGGGGGGGTTTGGTTGGTGTTGTGGTGGTGGGTGGGGGTGTGGTTTGTTGGTGGGTGGTTGGGGGTTGGTTGTTTGTTTGGTTTGTTGGGTTTTTTTGGTGGTGTTTTTTGTTTTGGTTGTTTGTGTTGGTTGTTGGTTTGGTTTTTGTTGAGGGGGTTTTGATTGTGGAGAGGTGTATGTAATTTGTTGATTTTTTTTTTTTTGGAGGAGGAGGGTGATAGGTTAAGGTTGTTTGAGATGATAGGGGTTGTTTTTTTGTTGAAGAGGGGATAGAGTTAGAGAAATAGAATGAGAGGAGGGGGAGGGTAGGATTTGTAGAGGATGGGATAATAGATTGGGGATGTGGAAGGGGGTGGAGATGATTTATTGATGAGGAGGAGTTTGAAGTAGTGGAGTATGTGTGGTTGAGATGGAGTGGTAGATTTATTATGTTTAGTGAGGGATGTGGAGAATGTAGATTTGATGTGGTTGGTGGTTGTTGGGGTTAGATTTGGTGTGTGATTATGTGTTAGGTGTGAGGGAGTGTGAGAATGTTGAGTTTAGGGAGGATGGGAGGTGGGGAGTAGTAATTAGTTTATGGATTGGTGATTGGTGTATATTTTGAAGGGGGGAGAGAGGGTAAAGTGGAGAGTGAAAGTGAGGAAGAATAGTATGGGGGGGTTTTAGAGTGGTGGAGGGTGATATAAGTGTGGGAGGGGGGTTGTTAGAAGGTATTAGGGGGAGTGAGTAGTGGTGAGTTTTTGTTGATTGGTGGTTGTAGTATTTAATTTTTGTTAAAAGATAAGATTTGGTGTTTTGAAAAGGTTTGATTTATTGGAATGTTGGTGTGTGGGTGGGTGTATGAGTAGTGTAATTTGTGATTGTTGAATGTGGATTGGAGATTGTAAAGGGGGTGGGAGTGAGTGGGAGGTGGATTTGAAAGAGTAGTTAGTTGATTTTGGGTGTTGAGGGAAAAATTTTGGTTGAGGGGTGGTTAGGTGTTGAGTGTTGAGTGTGATGATGGAGTGTGGTGTTGGATGGGAGTAATAATTAATTGTGGTGTGTATGGAGATGGGTTTGATGGGTATGTGAGTTTGTTGTAGTGGGTATGTGTGAAAGTAGAGTATGGAATGGGTTGGTTTGTAGTTGATAAGAGGGGTATGTGAGAGAGGTGGGTAAAGTGGATAAGAGGGAGAGTGATTGAGTTTTGTGGGTGGGAATGAGGGGGTGTGTGGTGTGAGTGTTATGGAGAATTGTTGGATTTGATTATTGGTGGAATTGGAAAGTGTTATGTAAAGATTGTTTTGTAGAATTATAGAATAGGGGGATGTGTGGAATGTATGATATAGTTGTTGTGATGTGGATGTTGTATGGATAGGATTTGAAGGGGGTTTGGTTATAATTAGATTTTGAGAGAGTTTTAGTGGAGTGAAGAGGATTATGTTGTGGTTTGAGATGGTTGTATTGGATTGTTTTAAGATGTATTGTAATGGATGAAGTAGAGAGGTTGTTGGAATATGATATTTAAGGGATGAGGAGAGTGAGTTGTTGTGAGAGGGTTTTGAGAAAAAGATAAATAAAAAATGTGTGAGGATTATTTGATATATTGTTGGTGTTTAAGAGTGTTTTGTAAGAAAGTTAAATATTGTTTGTATGGTATGTATGGTATGTGAAGGGTTGGGAGTAGGTAAATGGATGTAGGGATGGGTAGGAAAATTTAGTAGGAGAGTTGGATTGTTGTTAAAGGGATGGAATAAGGAAGGAAAGGGATGAATATGTGAGGGAAAGTTTTGTTTGAAGGAGAAGGGAATGTTGAATTGGGATGGATGAATTTAATGAGGGGAGATTATTGAAGGGGATGGGTGAATTGTGGGAAGGTTGTTTATTGGGTGTTTGTAGTGTTAGAGAGTGTTGGTTTATTTGTGAATGGTTGTTGTTAGTGGGGAGTTAATGAGAGAGTGGTTGATTATTGGAGTTGGAGGGAGGAGAGGAGGAGTTAAATAGGGTGTGTTTGTGTTTGAGTTTTGGGGGTGTTTTTAGAAGGTATGAGAGGATGAGATTTGTGGAGATGGTTTTATATTTATTTAGTAGGGTTGTTTTTTTGTGAGATGAAATTTGTTGGAGGTGGATTTTTAAGGGGAGGGTTTGAGAGAAGGAGGTAGATAGGAATAGAGGATTTTAAAGTTGATGGAGAGGTTAGATGAAGAGGATGATGTTTGTGAAGGAAAATTTGTAAGTAATTGTTTTGAAATTGTTGGGAAGGATGTATTGATTTGTTTTAAAATTAAATGTGGAGTTAAATTTAGTGGTGGGTTATTTGAAGAAGAGTGAGGGAGATGAGAAGGAGAAGAAAAAGAGGATTTAGAAGTGAGAGGGGATGTTTTTGAGAGTGATTTGTTTATTTGAATGGGGATGATGTGAGTTTGGAAGGGGAGATTTTATTGGATAGAGTGAAGGTGATTTAGTAGATGGAAGTGTGAAATAATTAAAGGAGTAGGAGTTGTAATATTAGTTAATTTGATGAGATTATGGAATGTTTAGTGAGATGGGGGGATGAGAAGTTTAATTTTGAGGTGTAATGAAATTTATTAGATTTTTGTTTTGTGAGGTTGGGAGGATGAGAGGAATTGGATTGTAATTGGGTATTTGTTGTTGAATAGGAGGTATGTGGAGGGGGATGTGTTGTTGTGTTGAGTGATTGGTAGGTTTTGTATGGGGGAGTATAAAGGAAGTGAGTGTGTTTTTGAAATGTGAAGTAATGAGGTAAGTGAATTGAAATTTGGGGAGTGTTTATGAGTTGGGTGTGTGAGTGTTGGTGGAGGAGGGTTGTAGTTGAGTGTAAGATGGTTGGAGTATTTGAGAGATGGTTAAATGGGTAAATTGAATGTGTGTTATGGGAGGGGAATTGTTTGAAAAGTGTGTGTTTTGGTTTTTGGGAGGGGGGTTGTTTTAAGGAGTGAGGTTGATAGTGGGTTGGGTGGATAGTGGTTAGAATAGGGGGTTGTGTGATTATTGTTATTTTGTGGGAGTGGGATGTTGAAAGTTTTGGATAGTTGTTAAGTTTTGTTGGATAGATGGATATGAATTGATGTTGGGGTTGAATGTGTATTTTATGGAGGGAGTTGGATTGGTTGGTGTGTTTGGGAGGAAGAGGATATATTGAATGTGGTAAATGGATAAGTTGGTATGGAATAGAATGTGATTGTGAGATAGTATGATTGTGAGTTAGTTATAATTGTAGTTAGTATAATTGTGAGATTGAGATGATTGTGATGTGATGATTTTAAGGGTTAGGGTGAATTAAGGGATTTTGTAAGGTTGTTTTTGTTGGGGGGAGTGGTGGGTAATTTGTTTGAGAATGGAAGTGTTTAAGTGATAGTTTTGTAAAAGTTTGTGTTTAGTTATAGTTTTGGGAATGTTGTTTGTTTTAGTGTAAAATATATTGGGGGTTGTTGTGGGAGTGTTGTATTTTGTGAAGAGGGAGAGTTTTGTGGTGGTTAGATGTTGGATGGTTGTAGGGGTGTTGGATTAGTTGTGAGTTGTTTGAGAAAGGGGGATTGATGGTGTTAATTGATGGGAGGGTGTTTGTGATAGTGTTGATTAGATTGTTTTGGGTGATTGAAAGGGGAGGAGGTTGGTTTAGTTATTTTGGAGAGGAGGGATGATGATTGATTGATAGGGGGATTAAATTGGAGTGGGGTGATGATTGAATGAAAAGGATAGGGGGGAGGGGGAGGTGATAGTTGTTGAGAGGTAGGGTGTAGGTTGGAGAGTGGAGATTTTTGTGGAGTGGTGTGGGTGTGTAGGTGTTGATGTGTGATGTTGGTTGGATTTGTGGAGGAGGTTGAGTTGGTGGTAAAATGTTATAATAATAAATTGTAAAATTGTATTGTTGAGAAGTTGGGGATTTATTAGTTTTTTGGAGGGTTTTTGGAGGGATTGGTTGTAAGTGAATTTGGGAGATTAGATTGATGTTGTGTTGTGATTTTGGGTAAGGGGAGTTAGAGGAGGTTAGATAGTTAAAATTTTATTTGTTTGTGGGTATTTATTGTGATATTATTTTTTTTTTGGATGTTTTAGAAATTATGGGATTGGGATGTGATTTGTAGATGGTGGAGTGTTGATGGAGGATATTTTTTGGTGTTTATAGGTAGATTTGAGATAGGTGATTGGAAGGGTTTTTTTGGGGGAGTTTTGGAAATGTGTGTGAGTGAATGATGTTGTGATGTTTTGTGTATTTGGGGAAGAGTAGGTGTGAATTGTGGAGTTTTTGTGAGTTTTTGTTTTTAGGTTGTGAGGTAAAGGATTGTTTTTAATGATGTGTGGGGTTGTTGGAATGGGGTTTGGTTGTTATAGTGAGAGGTTTTGGAGTGTATGAGAAAGGGAGATTAATGGAGGGTTATTTTAGAAGGGGGGAAGAGGGAGGGTTTGTGGAGATTTATGGTGGTTGATTTAAATGGGGTTGGTTTGGGTTGTAGTGTATTGGAGGAAAGGAGTTGATTGTTGGATGTAGTTTTGGGTATTGTTGGAGGGATTTTGGTAGTGGGAAAGAGGGTTGGGAATTTTGGAGATGAGTGTTTGTAGAGTATTATTGTGGTGATAGGTTTTGTTTTGGGGTATTGGTGTAGGGAGATAATAGGGGTTTTAAGTGTGTTGTGGGTTGTAAGGTAGATGGAGTTTTGTGTAGAGAAAAATTTTTATGGGGGGGGTAATAATATTTTTTTGTGGGGGATTGTTTTTTTGTTTGGGAATGTAGTTTTGATGTTGGTGTGTGTAAAGGGAATATGTTTTTTGAGGGGGGTATTGTTTATTTGTGGTGGTGGATTTTGATTGGTGGAGGTGTTTTTTTTAAGATTGTTAGGAGTGTTTGTGGATATGGATAATTGGTGGTGAGGTTGTGATGGTTTGTGTTGAAGGTGATTTTGGGAAGATGGTGGAGTGTGTTGTGATTGATGAATAGGGGTGAGGTGGTTATTTTTGGTGTGGGGAAGAATGGTGATTTTGGAGTGGGGGATTGAGATGTGATGAATTGTTTTGGATTGGGGGATTTGTTATGGGTTTAAGTGGTGAGTTTTTAGGTGATGGATAAGGATTGGATGTTGTTGAGATAAGTGTTGTGGAAAGTTTAGGTATTTATTTTTTTGGGTGGGTTATTTTTTTTTATTAGGTATTTTTTTATTGGAGTTATTTGAGGGGGGATGTTAAGATTAATTGATTGATTGTGGTGGTTGTAGTTGATGATTATAGTAGGTTTTGAGAGGAGAGGTTTTATTTGGGAATTTGGGAAGGTTTGGAGGAAATGGTAATGGGTGAGTGTGATGATTGAAATGATGGTGAAGAGGATTTTTTTTTTGTTTTGATTAATGAGAGGAGTAGAGGGGATTTGGATGTTTGGGGGTGAGTGTGGGATGGTGTGGAGTGTGGATTGTGAAGGGAAGTGGGTGAAAGGGTTGGAATGTGATTGGATGATGAGTGGGTGGTTTTTTTGATGGATTGTATGGAGTGGTAAGTGGGAGTGGGTGGGTTGATTGGGATGATTGAGTGTGGTGGGAGAAGAATGGTGGGGGGATTTGTAATAGTGGGGGGGGAGAGAATTTGATGGAAAATTTGAATAAAGGGGGGGAGTGAAGGAGTTTTTTGGATGGAGAGATGTTTTTTGTTTGTTTAATTGTTTTAATTGTTTTGGAGGGGAATGGATGTAAGTGGTTGTAAAATGGATTGTTGGGGGGTGAATTGAATGTTTGATTGTTTTTATTTGAGAGGTGTATAATTGAAAGAGGTGTGTTGTTGTTTGAGAATGGAGGTTTGAGAGAGGAGTGGATTTTGAGGGGTTAGGTGAAAAAAGGAAGATGTTGTTGTTTGTTTGATTTTTTGGTGGGGGATTTTGTTTGAGGGGTTAGGAATGTGAAGGATGAAGGATTAATGTGATATGAAATTGAGTGTTTGTTGTTGGTTAGTGGGGTTTGTAGTTGGTAGGTTGTTGGTTAATGGAGGGTGGGAATGAAAGTTTTTTTTTGAGGGGGGGAGGATTATTGGGAGTGAGAGTGTAAGAGATGTTGGAGTTAAATTGTTGGAGTAATGAGGATTTTTTTTTATTATGAGGGTTGGAAATTTTTGGAGGATGGGAGGAATTATGTGTTGATGAGAGGAGATAGGAAGTTGTAATATGGTTTGTGAATTTTATGGATTGAGGGTGGAGTAGAGGGAAGGAAGGGTTTTTTTTGAAATTTTTGATGAGGGAGGGGTGGGGTTGAGAGAGGGTGGTGATTGGGGTGGAATTGAAGATGGTAGTTGTTGATTTTGTGAGAGTGGTGATTTTGAAGGGATTGGGTTTGAAAGTAGGTTATTTAGTTGAGGGGTTGATGTGGTTGTGGTATGTATGAAGTAAGGATTTTTTAATGAAGGGGTAATTAATATATGGGAGTTAATTTGATTGAAGAGATGTAGGAAGATTTTTTGAAGTGAATGGAGGAAAAATTAGTTATTTTGAGGATTGGAATATGTGTTTGGTATATTGGGATTTTTTGTAAATAGGGGGAGATTTTTGTTTATGAGATTGTGATGGTGGTTTGGGTAAATAAAAGGGGGGTTTTTTAAAGAATAGGATTGGGTGAGGGGATATTTTATTATGTTGTTATTTGAATGGGGATAGTTTGGATTGTGGAAATTGGATTGGGTGGAGTGGGGAAGAGGAAGATTTTTTATGATTTATTGAAATTGATGAAGGATGATGATGAAAGTTTGTGTATTTTTTTTAGAATTGGGGGTTGAGGGAGAGGGTTGTTTGAGATTGGAATATAGGGATGGTTGTGAGTATTAGTTTGAAAGAGGGGGAAGTGAATGAAAGAATAATAAAGTTAAAATGGTTGGATATGAGTATAGGGGTGGTGGTTTAAATTGTAGAGAGGGAAGGATTTTTTAGAGATGTTGAGGGGGGAAGGGTTTGTATTATTTATTGATAAGTGGTGTGTTTAAATTATGGAGAATTGTGATGGGAGGAATTGTTGGATGTGTTTTTTAAAGTGATTTGTTTGGGGGAGGAGTAATGTGGATGGGTTATGTGTGTTTAAAGTAGAATTTTGGTGTATAAAGGTGAGTTTGTGATGGAGGGTTAAAGGTTGGGTTTGTTTGTAAATTTGGATGATTTTTGGGGTTTTTAGGAGGGTTTTTTTGGTTGTTTTGAAATAGTTGGTTGGGAATTTGAGTTTGTGTTTGGAGGTGAGAGAGATTGTGAGAGAGATTGATTTTGAATTTAGGTTGGATGGAAGATGTTTGGAAGAAGTGGTGGTTTAGTTTTTTGGAATGGGTTATGAATGGAGGGTGGTTTTGAATGGGTTGGTTGAGGATGGATAGTGTAAAAGTTATGAATGAGTTGGGTTTATAAATTAATGTTGGAGTTGGAGTGGATTGGAAGTAGTGATAAATTGTAAAGAATTGTTGATGGTTGGTAGAGGTGATTGTTTGAGATGATGAATGTATGTTATTGGTGGGTGTGGATGTGATGTAGTGTGTTATGTTTTGGTGTGAGGTGGTTAGTTTAGATGTTTGATTTGATGTGGGTGTTGATGGATGTGGTATTATTTTGTGGAGTGGTTTTTGATTGTGTAGGAGTTGGATTGATTGATTAGTTATTTTGTTTATGGGATTAGAGGAGGGGATTGTTGAATGTTGTGATGAGTAGGAGTTTAGTTTTTGGTAAATGGTGTATTATTGATGGTATTAGTGTGATGTAGAGATTAAGGTGGAGTGAATAAGAGGTTTTTTTTTAGGTTTGATTTTGTAGGTTGTATGATGTATGGTGTATTTTAGAGTAAAATATATAATTGTTAAGTTATGATTGTTTGAATTGAATATTTGTTGGGTGAGTGTATATGATGGGGTTTGAGTTGAATTTTGATGGTAAATATTTTGATGTTAGAGTGTAAGTTTTGTTGGGGAGTATTGTTTTTTATGTGTGGTTTGAGTTAATGTTTGTATAAATTGATTTGATGTATGGGAGATGTATAGTGTGTGGTTTTTGTGTGGGTATGAAATGAGTGTTGGTGTTAATGGGGGAGTATTTGGAAGTGTTTTTGTTTGAAATAAGGTGAGGGGTTAGTGGGGGGTAGTTGGTTGTTAATTGTGGGTATATTTAAGTTTTGATGATAGTAATTGGGTGTAAGAGTATTGTTAAGATATTTTTAGTTTGTTAATATTGTGGTGGATGTGGAAGATGTGTTTTGGTGGTAGAGTTTGTGTGTTGTGGTTTTATTTGGGGATTGATAATATTTAATTAAAAAGGAGGGATTTTTTTTATGGTGGATATGGATGGGTGGATTATTGGTTTAGTTATGGTTGGAGTTTTGGAAATTTTTGTTTGGAGAAGTAGGTAAATGTTGTGGTTGTATTAGTTGGGATGTTGATGGAGAGTTGAGTATGTTTTATGTTAATTGTGTTATTTAAGTTGGTTTTGATGTTATGTGTGGAATTGGGGTGGAAGTGTGTGAATAAATGGTAGGATGTGTAATTGTGTGTTTGAATGAGGTGTTGTGATAATGAGTATGAATTTTAAGTGAGGGTTTTAGGGTATGGGTTGGGGTGGTGTTTTTTTTTTGAGTAGGATTAATGTGAAAGGTATAAATGTATGTATGTTTTGATATAGGTTTGGTATTGGTAGTTATAGAGTATTTAGTGGATTTTTTTTGAAATATGGTTTTGGTAAGGAGTGAAGGGTGTGAATTTTTAGAGATATTATGATATTGTTGGGGTTAATTTTTGGGGTTAATGAGTTAGGAGTGTTAAAAGGTGTTTTGTGGTGTTAAAGGTTAATGAATATGGGTTTTAAAATTGGGTTTTTTTTAAATATTAAAAGGGGTAAGATAGGTTTTTTTGTTTTTTTTGTTTGTGTGTTTGGTGGAGAGAAAGGTGTTTGTTTTTTTTTGGGAGGAGAGAGGTATTTTTTTTGTTTTAGGTATAGGATAGTTTTTTTTGAAGGGGTATTGTTGGGTGGTTTTTTTGTTTGTTAGGTGATTATATTGTTAAAAATGGTGATATTGAATAGAAGGTGAATAGGAGTATGAAAAAAGTGGTGAGTGTGTGAGTAGGTAGTGTGGGTGGGGAATGGTTATTTTTTTTATGTGAGGGAGGAGGTGGAGTTTTGTTTTATTGTTTGTTTTTTGTGTTTTGGGTGAGTGGGTTGGTTTGGTTGGGTTTGTTTTAGGATGTTTATGGTTTTTGTGTGTTTAAGTGTTGTTTTGGTTGTATTTTGTTTTATAAGTTGATTAATTTAGTTTTTAAAAGGAGGGGGGGTTTTTTAGGGTTGTTTGTAGTAGTTTGTTTTTTTTATTGTTAAAAGAGGTGTTTTATTTTTAGTGGAGAAGGGGGGTGGATTTTTAGAAGTGTATTGATTAATTTGAGGTGAATGGGTAGTAGGAGTGTATAGTTGAGTGTTTGGTGTATGTAGGATGATGTTAGGAATGTAATTGGTAAGGTGTTGTGTGATAAATTGTGGTTGGTATAAAGGTAGTGATTATAGGGGGTTTGGTTTAATGGGTGGGTTTAATGTGAGTGTAAGTTAATGTTAATTGTAAGTAGTATAATTATAGTTTTTTGGTTTTTATTGGGGGTTTAGTATGTGTTTGATTGAAATTTGTTAATGTAAGTATGTGGTGTTGGGAGGAGGAGGTAAGTTGAGGTTAAGGATGGTATTGGATGGGGAGGGGGAAAGTGATTTAGTTGGTAATTGTTAATGATGTATGGGTTGTTAAAATTGTATAATAGTAAAGTATGGTTGTGGATGTTTTGGGGAGATAAGTTGTATTGATGTTGGTTTGTAATTTTGGAAGTTATGTAATGATTTTTAGGAAGGTAATTGGGTTGATTTTTTATATGAATAGATTATTAGTTGTGATTATATTGAATTGAATGTAAATTAGTTTAGTTGGAAATAGATATAAATGGTTATTAGTATAATTGTTTTGGTTTATTGGTGGATGTTTAATAATGGGTGTTAATGGATGATTATGGAGAGGAAATGTGGGTTTTTGATTTAAGTGTAGATTTGTTTGTTGATAAGTTTGTTGTGGGGGAATGTTTGTTTGAATTTTATGGATATTGTAATGATTGTGAATAGTGTATATTGTTATGTTGTTTGTATTTGGAGATTGTTGTGTGATGATTTTATAATTTAATGAATTGGTTTTAGGGGAGGAGGGTGAATGGTATTTATAAAATGTAGGAGAGGGAAGAGAGAGTTTTGGATGATGGTTTTGAGGGGGTGGGTTGGTGATGTAGAAATTAATATTGGGATTTGTTTTAGTTTAGGGGGGGTTTATGTGTTATGTAGGTGTGAAAGGATTAATTGTAATGAGTGAGTGGGTTGGGGGGTTTGATTTTGGGATTTTGTTTTTTTGGTGTGTATAGTGTATGTGTTGTGTTGGGTTTGTGTATTGGGGAAATGGAGTTAAATTAGTGATGTGTTTGTTGGGAAGGGTTTGTTGTTTTTGAAAGAAAATTAAGGAGGATGGGGATGGATATAGAGGGAAAGAGGTGTATGAGTTTTAGATGGAAGGATGGTTATTGTTTTGGTTGTGGATGGGTGGGTTGAAGGTAGTATGTAGTATGATTATGGATTTGTTTGTTTGTTGGGGGGGTGGGGTAGAGGATGTGTGGTGTGTTGGTGGTGATTTGGGGTGGTATTAGGGATGTTATTTGATGATGTGGGAATTTGATGGTGTATTTGTTGTAATTTGTAATTTGTAAAGGAGTTGTTAAGAGAGTTTGTTTTTAGGGGGTTTGGATTGTTTTTAGGGGAGGAGGAAGTTTGTTGGAGGAATTGTTGGAAGTAAGTTGAGGGATTTTTATAGTATGTAGGGTGAGGTATAGTTTGGAGTGATATTTTTGAGTTGTGTTAGGTAGATGTATTTAGAGGGGGGGGTTTGAATAGTGTTTGTGTTTGGGAGGTGTGTAAAATTTGAGTGATTGTTGTGATTTGAGTGTTTGGAAATTTGATAAGGTAAGTGTTGGAAAATTGAGGTATTTTGGGTGTGGGTAATTTGAATTGATTGATGTTGGTTATTGTGTATTTGGGTGGTTGTATGTGATGGTTTTGATGGGGAGTATGGGTAGATAATGGTTAAGGGTAAATATAGGTTATTGTTAAATTTTGATTGTTGGGGTGTTGGGGTATGTTTGAAGGAAGGGATTAATATGTTTTTTTTGGGAATTTTGGTATTTGTTGTGGGAATGGTGGATGATTTTTTTAGAAAGGGGTTATTGTTGGTGGGGAAGGTGTAAGTTATGTTGATGTTTTGAGGGTTATTAATGTTTGGTAGGTTTTAAAGATTTTAGAGATTTGAGAATGGGGAATGTTTTGTGTGAGGATTTTAGAATTTTGGGTGAGTTGTTTTGGGGTATTTTGTGTTAATTGATGTGATATGTATGTTTGTGTGTTTTTGTTGTGAGGTGGAGGGGGGTTTTTTTTTAGAGGGAGGGTTGGGTTGTTGTTTAGTGAAATTGTGTATAGATGTTTTTTTGAGGTTTTGATTTTTTTATGAGGGGTGAATTGTATTTAAGTTAATTTGGGAATTGAGGTTGTGTGTGTGTGATTGTATGTTGGTTTGGTTTTTGGGAAGAGTTTTTTTTTTGTGGTTGTTGGTGAGTTTGGTGATGGGTAGTAAAAGGGAGGGAGTGTTTGTGGTTGAATTTATTGTTGGGAATGTTGGTGGTTTGTAAGAGTATGGTAGGATTGTTTTTGGGGGGGAAAATTTTTGGTGGGGGGGTTGATGTTATTTTTGATTTGTGGAGGGTGTATGGATGTGTGTTTAGGATATTGGTGTTAGGGTGGGGGATGTTAAGATGGGGAATTATTTTAGTGAGGGGTTTAATGTGATGTATTGTATGTTTGTGTAGAATTTTGTTGGTGTTTTTGTGGGGGTTGAGTGAGTAAAGTTTGTAGGGTTGGGAGAATGGGGTTTGGAGTGGGTTTGTGTTTGTTTGGGGGGTGATTTGTGTATGTGATGTATGATTTTATTGGTGGTGTGTATTTAATTGTTGTAAGATGTATGTGTTTAGTGATATTGGAGAGTGAAGAAGGGAAATGGGATTGGGATTGTGGGTGGGAGGGATGGTGTGTGTTATTTGTGGTTTTGAAGGTAGGGGGATTAAATTGAAGAGGGGTGGGGTTTGGGGGGTGATTGTGTAGGGAGGTGTATATATATGAGAATGGTGTTGTTTGTTGTGGGTTGGATGGTTTTTTGATTTGTATAGAGGTTTTAAGGAAAGTGGATAGTTGTGGGGGGTTAGAGTTGTTGAGTTGATGGATTTAGTTTTATTAGAGGGAGGGGGAGGGAAAGTGTTGATTTTGTTTGGTTGGTTAAGGGAAAGTGAATGGTGGTTGGATAAATTAGGTTTGATAGGAGGGAGGAAGGATTGTTAGGTTTGTTGGGGGGTAATTAATTTTTGTTTTGTGGAGATTTAAGGTTGGTGTATATGATGGGGGAATGGATGGAAAGGATTGATGAGGGAGGAATTTAGGGTAAGTGTGGTATTGAAAGAGAGGATGAGTTTGGGTTTTTGAAGTAAATAGGTTTAATGTAGAGTAAGGTGGTATTAAATTTGTTTTGTGGTTGTATTGATTTGTTTTATTTTGGTGGTTTGATTTGATGGTTTATTTTTTTTTTTGGAGTTGAGTGGGTTTATTTTTTGTAGTTTGATGTTTTTTGTTTTTTGGGAAAGTGAATTTTTTTGTTTGGTTTTTTGAGTGTAATGAAAAGTGGAGTGGGTGAATAGGGGATTGATTTTTGAGGTGATTTAGTTGAGTATTAAATGATGGGTTGATTAGTTGGTTTTTTGTTTTAAGTGTATTGTTTGTTAGAGGTGATTGTGTTGTGTGGGGGATGTATTGGGGATTGTGTTTGGTTTTTTTGTATTGGTTTTTTGTATTTTAGTTTGGTTTGTTGTGTTTTTTTGTAGGGGGGGTGGATAGTATGTTAGTATTTGGGGTGGGTGTGGTTTGTTTGTTTTTTTGGTTTTTTGGTGTTGTTGTGGTGGTTGAATGTGTTGAGTTGTTTGTTAGGATGGAAGGGGAGTAGGGTGGTTGGAGTTGTTTTAAAAATGGATGTTGAATGTTGGGGAGTGGGGGTTGATTGATTTGTTGTTTTTTGGAGTGTTTTTGTGTTTGTTGTATTGTTATTTTTTTTTTTGTTTTTTTATGTGGTTTTTTGTGAATTTTGTGTGTTTTATAGTGAAGTAAAGGTGGGGGTGGGAAGGTTGGGTTGGTTGGGAGAGTGGTGATTTGGAAGGTTTTTAAGAGAAGGGGGTTTTGTGAAGTTATGGAAGGTAGTAAAGGGGATTGTTTGTTTTGTAGTTAGGGTTTGTTGGGTGGAGGTGATGATGTTTTTAAATAGGAATTTGAGAGAAGGAGAGGATGAGTTATGATTGGATTATGGAGTGTTAAGATGAGTGTTGGTGTTGTTTTTTAAAAAAAAGTTTAAGTGTTTGGGGAGAGGAGTAAGATTTTTTTGTGGATTGGGGGAGTGTGTTTTGGTTTGTTTGTTTTTGAAGTTTTTTTGGTAAGTGTTGGGTTAGATGTGGTGGGTGATAAAGGAAGTTTTTGTATTTTGATGGGGTAGATGTTAGATTGGTTGTTGGAGATTTGTAGGTTTGTGGGGAGGGTTTGTGGGGGGGTGTGGAGGGTTAAAAAAGGGGGAGAGGGTTTTGAGGGGGTGGAGGTGAGGTAAGGTTATTGGTTGGGGGGAAGGGGAGTGAAGGGTGAGGGGGGTTTGAAGGGGGTTATGGTAGGAGGAGGTTGAAGGATTTTGGTATTATGTAAAAGGGGTGGAGGGAGTGATTTTTGATGTAATAGGTGGAAAATGTATAGGTGATTTTTGGGTAAGGAATTATTTGGGGGGGTTGGGTTTTGGGAGATTGATGAAGGGTTGGGAGTGTGATTTGTGTAGTATTGGGGAATTGGGTGGTGGATGGTTAAAGTTGAGGGGAAAGTTTTGGTTGATTGTAGGAGTAGATAGAATGAGTTAGTGGGTATGGTATTAAATTGTTTTTTTGTTGGAGTGTTTGTTTATTTATAGATAATTTATAAGGATGGAAGTGTGTTTTGATGGTTTTGTTTTGAATATAAGTGAGGAAGGATTGAATAGGGAGGAGTAATATGAGGGGTTTATTGGGGTAATGTTATGAAGAGTTGGGTTAATGTGGTTGGTGGATTGGTTGATGTTGTGATGGGGATGAGTATTGTATGTGTTGGGAGTGGGGGAGGTGAGAATGTTGTTGTTTGTAGGGGAGTTTTTTGAGGTATTTAAAAGAGGGGGGTATTGTTATGGGGAGTGTTGAGAGTGAGTTTTTGGGAGTGTTTGAGAGTGAGTTTTTTTTGTGAGTTGTTTTGTGATTTTGTGTTTGTGTTTTGTTATGTTATTATTTTTTATATTTGTTTGTTGAGTGGGGTAGAGAAGAGGATTGGTAGATTGTTTGTTAGTAAATGGGAATTAGGAAATTTTGGATTAAATGTTTTGATGTATTTGAGGTGTTGGTTTTTGGGAAGTAGGTGTATGATGGTGGTGATTGGGTATGTTTTAAGTGGGGTGGTGATGTTTTTTGTTTGAGAGGGAGGGGATTGAGTTGGGATTGTGGTTTATTTGTTAGTTTGTTGATTATTTTTTTGTTTGTATGGGGTTTGGGGATTGGGGTTGTGGGGTTGATTTGGTGGGGATATTTTTGTATTGTATGGGATAGTTTGTTGTTATTGTATGTAAGGTGTTAGTTATAGGAAGAGGGGTGTGGTGGGATGTGGGGGGTTGAGGGTTGTTGAGGGAGATTAGGTGAGTGAATGAGGTGAGTGATATTTTTGGATGGTATGGGATGGATGGGTTAATTGGGTGGATGGGGGTTTTTAGTTTGTGGTATTTTTTGATGGATTTTGATTTTTTTTTTTGATGTGGAGTGAATTGTGGTAAGGTTATTTGAGGGGGTTATTTTTTAGGTGGAGTGTATGTTGTGGAGAGTATTTGGAGTTAAGAATGTAGTAATTTTAAAGGAAGGTAATAGGAGTAAAAATGGGTGTGGGGGTGGTATAGTTGTAGTTGTTTTTGTTGTGGGTGTTGGGAGATTGGAATGAATTAGTAGTGTTTTTGAGGTGAGGGTGTTTGGTGGTGTTGGATGAGTTGGGGTATGGGTGTGAGTTGTTTGGATTAGTTGGGTGGTGATGGTATGTTTGGATTGGTTTGTGGGGTTTGTGTGGGAGAGTGAGAAGGGTTTGGTGGGGGGTGGATTTTTTTGGGGGGAGTAAGGTAGGGAGGATGGGGAAGGTGTGATTGTTAGATTGATTTTGATTGTGAGAGTATTATTTTGGAGGGTGAGGTTGTGAGGTGGGTGAGGAGGTTGGAGAAAGGGTGAATGTGAGGGGAGGAGAATTTGAAATTAAGTGAGGGGGGTTGAATTGAGTTGGGTGAATGTTGTAAAAGGGAGGGGAGGGGTGAAGGGGGGATTAGAGGTTGGGGAGTGTTTGAGGGTTGTAGTGAAGTTTTTGGATGGGTGGATGTTTTTTGGTGTTATTGGTGTTTGATTTGTTGAGAATGTGTTAAGAGTGGATTTATGGTTTGGAGGTGTAGGATTTTGAAGGAGAAAATGGAAATGGAGTTAAAAGGGAAAGTTTTAAGGTGTGGTGAAAGGTATTGTGTGTTGGGGGTTTGTGGGAGGTTGATTTTAGAGGTGGTATTTGGGATTAGGATGGGTTGGGAGTTATGGAGGGAGTGGGAGTTTGGATGGAGGGGATTTGTTGTGGGTGTGTTTTGTTGAGTGATGAGGGGAGAGGGGAAGGGGATTTTTTGATGGTGGGGTTGAGTAGAGATTTAGGGAGGGGTATATGTGTTGTGGAGGGGGAAGAGGATGAGGGTGGAAGTGAATTGTAATTAGTTGAAGTAGTTTTGTTTTGTTTTTGGGAGGGGAGGAGGTGGGGTATTGGGAGGTTTGGGAGGGTGAGTGGAATATAGGGTTAGTGTTTTTTTGTTTTTGGGATTTGGGTTTTTTTTTTGTTTGATGATTAGTTTATTTTTTGATTAAAGAGTATTGTTAGAGTATTATGTATTGAAAAAGGAGAATAGATAATGAGAGAAATTGGTTTTTTGTTGGTAGTGAGGTATGGTATATGATTGTTTGGTTTTTTGTGGGAGGGTATGAGGGTGAGGTGTGTGTTGGTATTGGAATGGGTTGAGAGTTTTGAATTTGTTTTTGTTTATTTTTTAAGGAGGAAGGGGTGGGGAATTGAAGGGGAAGAAAGATTGTAAATAAAAGGGGGGGAATTATTTGGAAAGGTGGGGGTGGTGTTATTGTGTTTGTTTGTAATTTGGGTGAGGGTTTTGGGTAGGAGGGGTATGTGTAGGTGTTGGGGGGTGTTGTTTGGTTTTTGTTTGGTTTGGGGGGGATTTTTTGGTTGTAGTGGTTGTGGTGATTGGGTGGGAGGTGGATGGTATTTAATTTGGGTTGGATTTAAATTTTGATGGATTTGGAGATGATTATTGTGGTTGGGAAATGGGATGTTTGGGAGGGGGGTTTGTGTATGGGTGGGGATTGTTTTTATTTGGGGGAATGGGAGGGGTTGTAGTGTATTGATTGAGTTGTGATTTGTATTGATGATTTGATTTTGGTGGGAGTTGGGGAGTTTGGTTTTTTTTTTGTTTTTTTGATTTGATTGTATTGTTTAGTTTGGGTGTTGAATTAAATTTTTGTTTTGGGAGGTAGTGGGGGGGGAATGAATGGTTGATAGATTTGAAGGGGAAAATGGATTTGAAGGAAAAGATGTTTATTTATTGATTGTGTTAGAATTTGAGAGTGGGATATGGTTGATAGTGGTTGGTTGGTGTGTTGGTAGGGGGTGTTTTTTGGTTTTTTTGATGGGGGAAAAGAAGATTTTGTGTTGTGTAGTGAGAAATTAGAGATTTTATTGAGTTTGAGTATGGTTGATTTGTTTTTTTTGTGTTTTTTGATGGGGAAAGAAGGATTTTGGTGGTGTTTATTTTTTTAGAAAAGAGGTTGTATATGAATGGTGTTATGAATGGGGGTGATTGGGGGTGGGTAGGGGGTAGGGTAATTGTTTTTGTTGATTGTGTGGGGTGTGTGTGTGGGGTGGTGGTGGGGATGGTGGGGAGAATGTTTGAAGGGGTTGGTGGGGAGATGGTAATAAGGGGTGTATGTGGTGTGGTGTATTGTTGTTGTTGGAGTGATGTTGTTGTATGTTGGATATGGTGTGTGTTGAGAAGGAGAGGTTGGTGAGGGTATGGGAAAGGGATAGAGTGTGGTTTTGAGGTTTATAGAAGTTGGTGTGGTTTGTTTGTGATTGGGGGGTGTTGAGGAGATTAATGGGGGGTGGGTTGGGTTTGTTGGGATTTGTTTTTGAGATGGGAGTTGGAATGGTGAGTGGTTTTGGTGGAGTGTTATGTTTTATGGTGGATTGGTGATTGTTTGTTGGTGATTTGTTTGTTTGGGAAGTAGATTGGAATGTGTGTGGTTGTTAGTATTGTGGTTTGTTTTAGTTGTGTGTAAATAGGGTGGTTTTGATTGTATTAGGTGTATAGTATTGTTATAGTTGTGTTGTGGTTTTTGTTTGGTGGAGGTAGGTAATGTAAGATGAGATGAGTTGTAAGAATGGTGTAAAGGTGGGATGGTTTAATTTTTGTTTGAAGGGGATGGGTGGAGGATTAGTGGTGATGTTTGATTTGGTTGGATGGGTTTGTTGGTTGATGGGGTAGGTAGGGGGTAGTTTGGTGTTGTTTTTAGTTTAGTTTGTTATGATGTTTGTTTGATTTTGTGGGTAGGAATGTTGAGATGAGGGGGGGGTGGGATATTGTTAAGTGGTTGAAATGTTTGTGTTTGAGGGATAAGATTGGATTGTTGATGGAAAGTGATGTGAGGTTGATGATTGGATGTTGTTATTGAGTGAATGTTTGGTTGGAGAGATTTGGTTGTGTGTTATGTATTTGAGGGTGAGTGTAATTGAATTTGGTGGAAGGAAATTGAATTTTGGAAGGGTGGTGAAGGAGGGGAGTGTTAAGTAAGGTGAGGAAGGGTTTAATGATTTGTTGTATGAGTTAATAGAGAAGGGAATGTTAGTATTTTAAAATTATTTATTGTATTTATTGTTTTTTTTTGGTGGGAGTTTAAAGGGGGGTTGTGAATTGGGTGGGTTTATTTTTGTGTGTTTTGTGAATATTTTATTGTGGAGTGATTAGGATAGTGGGGTGGTGGGATGGGGTGGGTGGGGGGAGGATATTTGAAGTTTTTTTTTTTAAGATTGGGATTGGTAAGAGAGGAAAGGTGGATATTTTTTGTTAGTTGGTGGTAGGTGGTGAAGATAGTAAGATTAAAATTAGAAAAGGTATAGAGAGAGAAGTGTTAGTATTGAAATTTGATTTTGAGTATTTTTGGGATGGAGGGGGTGGAGAGAGGTGATGTGGGAGGTTTATTTGGGAGTAATGAGTGGTTGGATTGGGGGAATAGTGGGTTAATATGTTATGTGGGATTATTGGGTATGAAGAAAATGGTTAATAGAGATGATAAATTAAAGTTGGGTGGGTTATGGTTTTGTGATGAAGGGTTATAGTTTTGGATGGGAGTGATGGGGGTAAAAATTAGGTTAAAGAGGTAGAAGGTTTTTTTGAGTTAAGGTAATGTGAATTGATATGTTTTTTGTAATTTTGAGTGTGTGTGGAAAGTTGTAAAAAGAGAATGTTGTTGTTTTTATTGTTGTAGATTATATTGTTTGTTGTTTGTTGATTTAATTTTAGAGGTTAGAGAGGGTTGGTTGATTTAGGTAATGGTTTAGTGTATTGAGATTTAGGTTTTTTTTAATTGTTTGTTTGGGAGTTGATTTAATTTTTATTGGATTTAGGGAGGAGGAGGGAGGGGAGGGATGGTGAATTGGTAAGAGTTAATTAATTGAGGGTAGGGGTTAGTTAATTTTTGGTGGGGAAGGTGTTGTTGTTGGTTGGAAAAAGTTGATAGATTGGTAATAGTTTTTTTTTTTATGGTTTATTTATTTTATAATATGTGGGGATAGGGGTTAGGGTTGTTTGTATTGATGTGGGGGAGGTGATGTGATTGTTGGTGTTGTGTTTGTAAGGTGTATGGTGTTGTGTTTTAGTTGATGGGGTGTGAGTTTTTTTTGAAGTTTATGTGTTAAGTTGTTTGGGGGAGTTAGGGGGGATTGGAAGGAATGGGATGAGAGGTTTTTGATTGGGTTGGTTGTGTTTGGGGGTGGAATAAGTGAGATATTGGAATGATTTTGGATGTTTGATTTGGAAGAGGGGTTGAGTTGTTGGGGTGTTGTAATAATTTTGGTGGTGGGGGGGGGGGGGGGGTTTGGATGTGTGGTGTTTGATAGAATTGGGATTTTTTGAGTGTGTAATTGGAATATTGTAAGTGGTTGATTGTATTGGGTTGGGGTGGATGGTGATGGGTATGTTTTAGGAGTTGGGAATTTTTGGTTTGTATTTGATTTTTGGTAGGGTTGGTGGGGGTTTTTGATTGGGTTTAAAAGTGTTATTTTTGAGGGTGTTGATAGATATTGGAGGATTGGTGTGGTGAAATGTAGGGGGTTTTTATGTAGTGTGTAATTTTATTTATTGGAAGTGATTTATGGAGAGTTTGGGAGAGGTGTGGATTTAAATGTAGTGTTGTTTAGTTTGTTGTGGGGGGGGAAGTAGATAATTAAATGTGAAGGAGGGAGTGATTGAGAGTTGGAGTTGAGGAAGAAAATTGAGTGTGGTGGAAGGTGTAATTTGGGAAGGTGAGGATTGGAGTAGGTTGTTTGTAATAGGAATTGTGGGTGGTGATATTGGAGTGTGTGGAATGGTAGTGTTTTAGAAATTTTGATGGTTTTGAGGAAGTGATTTTGGGGGGGAGGTGTGTAAGTAAAGTGAGGGGGAATTTGTTGAGAAGTGTATGTGTTGGATTTTTGTGGTGTGGATGTATATATGAGAGGAAGTGATGGAGTAATTGGTGTGAGGAATTTTTGTTGGATTTGATTGGGGGTGGGGTGAGGATTGGGGGTTTAGGTTTTGGAGAGGATTTAAAGTGATTGTTAAGTATTTTGAAGGATTTGGGTGAGTGGTTTGAATGTGGGTATGGAGAGTGAAATTGAGGGGTTTGGATGGGGTGTAGATGAATGTGAGTTGGAGAATTTTTTATTTTTATTTTTGTTTGTAATGGGGAGAGATGGTGAATGATTTGAAGTGTTGAGTTATTATATTGGGAGTGGAGTGTTGAGGGTAGTTGAGGTTGTGTTGTTTTTGGTGTAGGTTAGGTTTGGAATGGGGTTTGTGATTTGTTATTGGTATTTTATGAAGTTTTATTTGAGAAATAGGTGAGGTAGTGGGGGTTGGGGGGGGTTTGTGATTTTAGTGGATGGGAGGTGTGTTGGTGTTAGTGGGTGTGGAGTTGAGTAGGTTGTGGTTGTAATTTTTAATGTGTTGGAGTGGTGGTTTAGTTTATAGATTTTTGTAAGAGAAAGGGAGGAGAGGGGGGTTGGGAGAAGGAGAGAAGGAAGGATTGGTAAAGTAGGTATTGTGTTGGAAATGGTGATGGTGATTATATTTGATTGAGGGGGGTGGTTTATTGATTTTTGGGGGGTAATAGTTAAAGGTGTTGTTTTTTTATTTTTTTTTTGGGAGATAATGGGGGGGAGGGGTGGATTTTAGGTGGATGGGAGGGAGAGAGGATTGGGATTGGTGTGGGTTGGTTTGGGTGGTAATGGTTAAAAATTTTGGTTATGAGGGGGGGTGAAGTGGTGAGTGGTAGAGAGGGTAAGTGGATGGGAGGAGTGAAGTGGATGAGAATTTGAGTAGGTTTAGTGTAGTGTATGGGGGTGGGAAGGTGAGTAAGGAGAAAAGTGGAATAGGTATAGGAGAGAGGGATATTGTTATGGATTAAAAGAGGTTTATTGAAATTTTTGTATGGGATGAGAGTTTTGTTGTGTGGGGATTGAGAGTTTTGATTGGTAGGGATGAAATGGGTTGTATAGGTTTGGAGGTATTGTGAGTAAGGGATTTGAATAGAAAATTATTGGAAATTGAGTAATGATTGGTTTAAAGAGGGGAGTTTTTGTAAGTGTTTTTTGTTTTTTTTGATTTGGGAGAGTTGAAAGGAGTGAAAAGTGGGTGGATTGTATTTATAAGAAAGGATTGATAGGAGGATAAAAGATGAAATAGTGAATTGTTGTATGATTGGAAAGAGAAGGGGAGGTTTGTTTATTTAGTTGGTTGGAATTGAGGGAAAAAAGGGGGGATTGAGGATTTTTTATTTAAAGTTTAGTTTTGTTTTGTTAGTTTTGTGTTGGTGTTTGTGGAAGAGGGAGAAAATAGATGAGGGTGATGTAGGAGGGGAGGAATTTGTTTTGGTGATGGTTTTTTTAAGGGTTTAAGTTGGAAGAGAGGGGAATAGGAGAGGGTGGGGGGGGGGGGTGGTGTTGTTATATGGGTTGAGTAGATGGGGTGGGAGTATTTTTAAGTTGTGGTGTTTTTTTGTTTGTTTTTGGGGTGGTATTTGAATTGAGGTGGAGGTGTTGTTTTTGAGGAGTGGGTGTAGTGATTGGAGATATATTGGTTGGGTTGTGATTGTGGGTGATGTGTGGTGAAGTGATTTGATGATGTTTGATGGATGGTTGGTATGTTTTGGGTGATGAGAGTGGTGGTTTGAAATGGTGGGTTTGTTTTTTTTATGTTGGTGTTGTTTGTGAGGATGGTGGAGTAGATAGGGATGGGTGGAAGTAAGAGGGAGTAGGTGTTGGTAGTTTTTATGATGATTTTGTGGTTGGTAGGGTTTGTTTAGGATTGGAGTGGGTGTGATTGTGGTTTTTGATTTGTTTTGTGAGTGGGGGAGAGGTTTGTGTTTGATTAAGTGTTGAAGGTGGATGTTGAATTGTGTTGTTTTTGATTGGTGGGAGGTAATGTAGAGAGTGGGGGTGGGTGGTGTTTGGGTAGGTAGGGAGTTGTTTGGTAGTGTGGTAGGGGTGAGATTTGAGGTGGTGTTGAATGTGTTTGGTAGTTAAATTGGAGTGGAGGGTGTATGAGTGGTGGAAGTGATTGAGTTTGTTGAGGGGTAGGGTGTTTGTATGGAGAATAGTTTGAATTGTTGGGATTTGTTTGTGGGGTGGGTTTTGGTGGGATTGGATTTGTTTTTTTGAGGGATTTATGAGTGTTTTATTGGTGTAAAGGGATGAAGATTAGTTTGGTTGAGGAGTTTAAATAGGAGGAAATGTAGTATGTTTGTTTTGGTTTTAGTAATGGTTTATAAATTAGTTAGGTAGTGTGAATGGTTGGTGGAAAGTGAGAGTGTGTGTTGGTGGAATGTGGAGATAGTTGTTTGTTTGATTGGAATTGATTTTTGTGGAGGAGTTTATAGTGGTGTTAATTGATTTGTTTGAATGGGAGTTTTTTGGTAGTGTGTGTGTGGAGTTGGATTTGTAGTTTATATTGTTTTGTATATTGTATAATATTTTTGGGTAGTTGTTATGGTGTTGTTTTGTTTGAAATGGAAGGGGGGGAAGGATGTTGTTTTTGATTTGTTTTTGTAGTTTGGGAGTGATGGTATGTAGGGAGGGAAGTGGGTGAGTTGAAGTAAGGGAAATGGGAGAGAGTTATGGGTTGTGTTGGTGTAGGGGTTGTTTTTTGTGGGGGGATAGGGGAGTGTTTTTTGTTTGGTGAATGAATTGAGATTGAGTTGTGTGGATTGAAGTTATAGATTTGGAGAAGTGAGTGTGAGTGGAGGGGGGGTGTGAATAAATGGGTTAGGGTTTTTGTGGGATGAAAAAAAGGTAATGAAATGAAAATTTTATGTATATTGTGTTTTTGGGGAAAGGGGGGGGTGGTAGTTTAGGGTGGGTGGTAGTGATGGGATGAAGGGGGTTGAAGGGAAGGGGAGTTTGGGTTTTTGGTTTTTGTTTAAAGGGGTGGGGTGTGGGGGTGAATAAAGATGGTGGGTGTGTAGATTTTAGATATTGAATTTTTAGGAAAAGAAGGGAGTGGTTTTTGATTTGGTGTGGGATAAATTTTTTAATTTTGGTGTATTTGTTAATGTTAGTGGAGGTAGTTTGGAAGTTGTGGAGGGGGGTTGAGTTTTGGGGGAAGTTGTATGTTTTTTGTATTTGGTGTATGTAGGTTGATGTGTTGGAGGGTTAATTTTTGAAGGAGATTGGGAATGGTGGAGATTGGAATGGTGTTATTTTTGGTGTTGTGTGGTTTAAAATTTAGTTTGGAGGTATATTGTAAATTGGGGTGAGGTGGGTGTGGAAGTTTGTTTTTTGTTTGTTGGGGGGTTATTTTTTGAAAAGGTGGTAAAATGAAATTTTATAGGAGTATTTGTTTTTTGTTGAGGAGGGGGGTGAGGAGTGGGGTGAGGGATATGAGTTTGTTGGGAGTTGGTGTGTTGTTATGTTTGTTGGATTTGTTTGTAGGGAGGGTTGAAGGTAGGTGGGTTGGTTTGTGTTGGTGAGGGGATTGGTGTTGAGTGTATTTAAGTGGAGTTGAAGGGTATGGTGGAGTAATGGGATTGAAAGAGAGGGAAGGGAAGGTGGTAGGGAATGGGGGGGAGGGATTTGGGAGATTAAAAAGGGGGTGGGGGGTAGTGGTTTAGGGGTTGTTGTTTTTTTTGAGGTTTTTTGGGTTTTGATTATTTTTTTATTTGGGGGTGGGGTGGAGGATAGAATTGGTAGAAGTGATGGTGTTAATTTGGTTTTTTTAATTGTTGTGTAGTAAGGTTTATTTTGGTTGTTATGGTATTTAAGAATTTGATGGGGGGGTTTTTTTTATTTTTTGTTTTAAGAATGGGGGTGTGATATGTTAAGTTGGGTATATTTTTGTTGGAGTTTGTTTTTTTGGAGTTTGGATTTTTGTTTGGGTGTTGTTTGAGTGGGGGTAGATTTGATAGGGATGTAAATATTGGTGTGGGTTGTAAAGTTAAGTTAGGGAAATTTTGGGTTGATTATTAAATGGAGAATAGGATGTTTGATGGGTTGAGTGGGGATGTAGATAGTGGGAGTGATTGGGTTTGGGGAGATGTTTATTTGGGGAGTGGTGTGTTTGTGAGTGAGTTTTAGTATGATAGAATTTAGTATTTTTTTTTTTATGTGTAGATGTTAAGAGGTGGATTTTTATGTAGGATTTGGATGTTTTTAGAGATTTTATTTGTTTATGGGATTTATTTTGTTGGTTATGTATTATGGGGAGATGTGTGGGATGGTTGTGGTGGTGTGTTGTTTTTGTTTTTTTTGTTATTTTTGTTAGAGGGGGAAGAAATTGATTTTTGAAGAATCCTGGAGAAAGGTTCACTAAAGACTGGGAAAGTAATTGATCATTCCATCCAGATCATGATGTTTGGAATCCATATTATGCAAGGAGACATTGCTTTTGCTTAATTCGAATTGAAGGGTGATATAAAGTTGGTCTCCTCTTGGAGGATATCCATAGTTACGATTCACGCTATTAGCAGTCAGCTCCATTCAGGAATCGTCCTAGCAAGTGATCTCACATCGTAATAGACATGGTATTTCATTGTATCTCGAAACTTAGACTTTTCACGGCCTTGTAGAATACGTATGAGGAGATAGGAGTTTTTTGCTAGGTATTTGACCAATAATCTCGTTCCTTTAGACCTATCATAATACCACTAAGATGGATAAGAAGGGGCGTAAGGTTTTCATGAGAAATTGAACTATTGCCACGAAGTTTTGAATGATGTCGTATTGCAAGGATTCCGTCTTTTGCTAAGAGGATGTTGATATAATCATTAGATCTTTTTGAATGTATAAATGTAGATTGCGGCCCTGTCAATCCTTTGAGTTTCAGTCTTCTGATACAGATACTTAAGCAGCTATAATTGCACGTTCGCGGTAGTATCTGTTTCGGTAGACTACTGGTATCAACTCCTTCGCCCCAGCTTTCGTTTCATGTCAGTTCGCCAGCAAGTGCTTTCCTTGGTTTTTCGATCTCTACGCTTACCGTCCACCGGAATTCCTCGCCTACCGTATCCAGCTTGTAGTTTCACGCCTTAGAGTAGCCTGGGATTTGAGGCGGATTAAAACCTCCTACGACGTTTACCCAATATCGGATAACGCTTGCACCTGTATACCGGCTGCTGGCACAGAGTAGCCGATTTATTCAGATACCGTCATTGTCTTCCGGGAAAAGAATTCATGACGTGGCTTACCTCACGCGGCTTTCCGTCAGGCTTCGCCTTGCGGAAATCCCACTGCTGTGTGGATCTCGTGTCTCAGCAAAAAAAAAAAAAAAAAAAAAAAAAAAAAAAAAAAAAAAAAAAAAAAAAAAAAAAAAAAAAAAAAAAAAAAAAAAAAAAAAAAAAAAAAAAAAAAAAAAAAAAAAAAAAAAAAGGATTTAAAATAAAAAAATAGAGGAAGCGAACAAGTCAAGATTGGATTACGGATCAACCCTTTTTTTTTTGCGCAAAGATCTTAACATTCCGAAGGAATGAGTTCCATTCTTATTTCATTCAAGAGTTTTATGTTTGACCTCTTTAACCCGAAAAATGGAAGAAATTCCATTTTTTGAAACATACAGGATTGTCCTAAAAAGGATAATGGTAACCCACCATTAATCTGTTCTTTATGAAATTTATTATAGAGATTGTGTTACGAGACAGATTGTAATGCTATCGTTACACAGGAAAAGTTTGCCTCCGGTTGGAGGATTATTGGATCGACATGAGAGTCCCATTTGGATGTGAGAATCTATTGATTTTGAAAGAGGTTGCCTTTGCTTGCTCTACGGTAGTGAATCCTCTTCCCGCCGAAGCCCCTTTTCTCGGTCAAGGAAAAGTAGGATGGCGCAAAGTTCATCGGGAGAGGGTTTTTAGCGTTTGATTTGACATAGCGGGACCCCAGCCAATAGCTCCCAATGCAGAGAATGCCTATTGTTTCAGAAAACTAGAAGATATTCTTTAAAGAATTCGTGTTCAGATGTGGGATACCTATCAGAAGTTTTCGCAACTCAATTCATGATGATGGAATGATTCAAGATTTGCCTTTTCGAACTCTGTCTGTTTAACTCATGAGGCCCGGAAAAAATGAGAAGATGTTCAACGGTTGGGGGGTTTGGTGTTGGTAATTTATTAGGGAGTGGGGGATTGTAGGTAGGGGTATTAGTTATTTGTAGCATTTCGATGTGTGGAACATGTCGAATTGTGTAATTTTTGGGATTGGATGTCATTTTTATTTTTTTGTGAAGTTATTTTCTCCAAGCTTTCATGTTTTTCTATTCGATTATGACTGCCACCATCAGGCTCTATCATATTCTAGGAGATCAAATAAACATGGTTAGATATAGGTCGAACAGTCCTAAGGTGAATTACTGGTTTATCCATCTGCATCGAGAAATAGAACGATAACCTAAGGCAAAGGGTGAGAAACCAACGACATATTTTGAAAATTGGGGCCGGGCCCTTCGTTTTCATATTGGATTGAAATATGGGAAAACGGATTCCGTTTATTTATGAAATGATTGAAATTAGTGCCCACCTTCGATGAGAAATGAGTCCAATTTCTAAGGATCGAACTATGGGATCTAAGGAATAATCAGATTAGCTTTGATACCCGAATTTTTGATTGAAAAAGTGGATAACATAGAAATAGGGGATGGTCTAGCATTTTTTACATTTATTTTTTTGGATCGGGAAATTTTTTATTTTTTCATCCGATTTAGTCATTTTTCTGTTTCAAATAGATTAGAATTTTTTTTTCTTAGTTTAATGCTTTGATTTAATCATTTTGTTTTATTCTGATTGTATCTACATACCCCTTTTCTATTTGGGTTGCTAACTCAACGGTAGAGTACTCGGCTTTTAAGTGCGGCTAGGATCTTTTACACATTTAGATGAAGCGAGGGATTCGTCCATACCATCGGTAAAGTTTGGAAGACCACGACTGATCCTGAAAGGGAATGAATGGAAAAAATAGCATGTCGTATCAATTAAGAGTTCTGAGAATATTTTATTCTTTCCGGCTTGGTACAAAACCTTCTTTAAGTTATTGAAAGGAAGCAAACCGAAGTCGATTTCAAGTTGGGTCGAATTAATAAATGGATAGGGCCCCACGGCTTCAATTAATTTCATTTTGATTATAGGGAAAGAAAAAGCAACGAGCTTCCGTTCTTAGTTTGAATGATTACCCGATCTAATTAGACGTTAAAAAATATTAGTGCCCAATACGGGAAGGCTTTCTCCCAAGAGTGTATTCTTGATTTTTTAATGAATCCTAAATATTACCATTCTCCATTCCATAATGGAGATGTGTGTGTATAAGAAACAGTATATTGATAAAAAAATTTCCAAAATCAAAAGAGCGATTGGGTTGAAAAAAAGTAAAGGATTTCTAATCATCTTGTTATCCTATAATGAAAACGAACATAAATATTGAAATTGAAATGGGAAAAGAGAGGATAGAGAATCTGCTGATAAGTTTATCTGTATCCGAGGTATCTATTCGGTTTGTACTATAATACCTTGTTTTGACTGTATCGCACTATGTATCATTTGATAACCCCCCAAATCCTCTACCTTTCATTTAAATAGAATTTAAAATGGAGAAATTCCAAAGCTATTTAGGGCTAGATAGATCTCAACAACACTACTTCTTATATCCACTTATCTTTCAGGAGTATATTTATGTACTTGCTCATGATCATGGTTTAAAAAGATCGCTTTTGTTGGAAAATGCAGGTTATGACAATAAATCCAGCTTACTAATTGTGAAACGTTTAATCACTCGAATGTATCAACAGAATCATTTGATTCTTTCCGTTAATGATTCTAAACAAACTCCATTTTTGGGGCACAACAAAAATTTTTATTCGCAAGTAATGTCAGAGGTATCTTCAATAATTATGGAAATTCCATTGTCTCTGCGATTAATATCTTCCCTAGAAAAGAAAGGGGTAGTCAAATCCGATAATTTACGATCAATTCATTCAATATTTTCTTTTTTAGAGGACAACTTTTTACATTTAAATTATGTATTAGATATACTAATACCTTACCCAGCCCATCTGGAAATCTTGGTTCAGGCTCTTCGCTATTGGATAAAAGATGCTTCTTCTTTGCATTTATTAAGATTCTTTCTCTATGAGTGTCATAATTGGGATAGTCTTATTACTTCAAATTCAAAGAAAGCCAGTTCTTCTTTTTCAAAAAGAAATCACAGACTATTCTTTTTCCTATATACTTCTCATGTATGTGAATATGAATCTGGCTTCATCTTTCTCCGTAACCAATCTTCTCACTTACGATCAACATCTTCTGGAGCCCTTCTTGAACGAATATATTTCTATGGAAAAATGGAGCATCTTGCAGAAGTCTTTGCCAGGGCTTTTCAAGCTAATTTATGGTTGTTCAAAGATCCTTTCATGCATTATGTTAGGTATCAAGGAAAATCAATTCTTGCTTCAAAAAGGGACGTTTCTTTTGATGAATAAATGGAAATATTACTTTGTCAATTTCTGGAAATCTTATTTTTACCTG
>JARYMX010000136.1:0-68685 GCA_030169165.1 Centaurea solstitialis
TCTCAACCTTTCTTTTTCTTTTTACGTTATGGTAATTACCAAAAAGGATATTTGGTCTCTGTGTTTTTTTGTTTCTAACACTTTTGGTTTCTATATTTCTGAAATTACAAAATGGTCATTGTGGTATGTGAAAAACGATCGGATTTGGTCCTTATCTCTAATGACTATTCACGAATGTTGTTAGATTACGAGGGACATTTTCGTCTTTCATAAGTATTTTCTGTTATTGTCTCTTATTCTATTAAAAATAGAAAATCCTTTTGTAAAGATAACCCTCGAGGCATAGGCATAGATGAAGAAAGTAGAAGCATAGGGGTTGGTCAACAACCAACCACAGCTAGGGGTGTAAACGACCCGAGTCGAGTCGAGTAGTGGGTTAATCGAGCCAAACTCAAAAACTAATGTTGGGCTCGAGCTCGATTAACTTTTTCAATGTAGGGCTCGAGCTCGAGCTCGAATATTTTTTGAGTTATCGGGCTCGAGCTCAAAGCTCGTTTATGGGTTCGAACTCGCGATCGATTAGCTCATTTATCTATTTGAGCTCGATAATTTTTATATATTTATACTATTATTAATAAATATATATATATATATATATATGAACATGTTTGGCTCGAAAAAAGGTATGCCGAATGGCTCGACTCGACTCGGCTCGGCTCGGCTCGAAAATTTTAATCGAGTTTTCGAACGAATCGAGTCGAACATTGGTGTTATAAAGTTCGGCTCGTTAATTTAAACGAGCTCGATTATGTGTTTGAAATCGACTTGACCTCGAGTATTATTAAGCTCGAGCTCGAGTAGCTCGTTAAAAGCTCGACTCGCTTACACCCCTAACCACAGCTCTCTATAATTCTTCACTACTCGTACAGGAAGGAGTCTCCATAAAAACAGAACTTTTTGATCTCCAATTACACCACCCACTATCGAGCTTAATATTTGAACGTGGCATGATTCAAATTGCCACGTGGCACGATTTTGTTGGTCCTCACATTAACAATGAAAGATGAGTTCATATTTGAACCTTTATATATATATATATATATATATATAGAGAGAGAGAGAGAGAGAGAGAGAGAGAGAGAGGAAAGTTCAAATGTGAACTCAATTTTGGTTGTGAACATGACGAATCTCAGCCAATCATCCGATCAACAAAGGCGACTTTGACCAGATCCCATCCTTTAATAATCTCCACCCTCCCATGAATCGCGTCAATCCTCCATGATCTCGTCCACCGTAACCGAAGATGTGTGACTGAGATTCGTCCTCACGTTCACAACCAAAATTGAGTTCACGTTTGAACCTAGCCCTATATATATGTATATGTAGAGGGAAGTTTAAATGTGAACTAAATTTTGGTTGTGAACATTGTTGGGTTTTTCTGTGATCCTCGAACCAAATCTGATCCGAAGAAACACTAAAAGTTTTGCGGAAGCGTTTTGTGGATAAAAACCCGAACCACGATCTTTCCATTTTAATTTTGTTTAAACAATTAATAGGTGTTTACCTGGATTGCTTGAGTAATAATCCACCGGTGATCAACCCTACGAGCGTTCCTCTAGTAGAACTCAAAAACCCGAGCAACCGGAAAAACCGAACTGGTTTTGAAAGTGGGCGGCGCCAAAAAGGAAGAGAAGGAGAGGAGGGAATTTTTTTTGGGTGGAAACTGATTATCAATTTTTATTGAATGAATAAACTATAGACTCTAAGGCCTTTATTTATAACTAATCTGATGAAGAATTCTTATCTGATTCAGTTTCCTTAATAATAATCTAATATTTTCTTTTTCTTTAAGAAAAGACTTTCTAGATAATTACCTTAATTAATCAGATTATCTATTATATATTTATTTTACTAATAAATATATAATTATCTTAATTAATTTAACAACCCTCTAACATTGGGATTTCTGACTGAAAATACCCAACTGATTTATAATTGACTATTATAAATCCAAACTCTCCATTTCTGGGTTTTATTCAACTTACTCGATTTATAGGTTCTCACAGGTGTGACCCTCAAGTATCTTGTAACATTGGATGTGTGATTACTGGTTTGTCAACTTCTGCACATAATTCCTAACAGACTCCCACTTGTGCAAGTTGGCAATACCGTCTTATTCACACGGACCTAAGGAGGCCCCTAGACAGGCACTTAGGCTAACCAGGTTACAAGAACTCTTATACCCAGATAGGTGATTTAAACATTTCCGTAAGGGAATAACATTTATGATACAACTGTTCATAAATTGGGTATAACTTGGCTTTTCCCTTTGCAACACGATATTTCATCTTTGAGTATGAGCCTGGATAGAGTCAACTCTTAATACTCAAGATTCTGTTTCCCGACTATCCGACCTCTACTGATAGGTAAACGACAAAGAACTAATCAGTTCGTTTGGGCATGGCCATGCACTTCATCAGTATATTCAGTCAGTCAAGGGGCCCAAAAATATCTCTCTTCTGAGAAGAGGTGCAAATCCCATCTTGCATATCTGCATTTAACACCACGACTTCCGCTGAATCTAGTTACGCCTTTTATAGCCACCCTGTTACGGCGTAGCGGTTGGACGCACTAAGTATCCAGCAGTCCTCATGACATCAAACCAGATACCTCAGGTAATGGAGACAACCACTGTGAGATTTACTTATGACAAAATCCAAGAAGTAATTCTCAACCGCGGATCACGTCCGATATTTGCTACTCTATCAAATATCTTTGCAACTTCTGGTCTACAACACTTGTAGCTGTTATTCAGCCACTGATCATAACTACCCAGAAGCTCACAATGACTTTAACACCCTATTGGGTTCCCACCACAATAAGTCGTCACGGACAATTTTGAATAAAACTTATAAAACTAGTTTTATTCCTGGATGCAAAATAAAAGGTAATAAAGAAACTAATTTTGTATAGTCCATATTACATTCTGTAATAATAACAAAATTAATGGCATTTCTTTTAATTACTTTTCCTGTGTCTATTCAACATTTGTTAAATACTGGTCTAAATAAAGCATCACCTTAACTTTAATTAAACCCTTTGATTAATGTTTACCCTCTTAATCAAAGTGATAATAAAAAACGTTACAAGTTTAATACCCACTGATATTATATACTTGTTACGGCTAATTTTGTTTTGCTAACACTATAAAACAAAAATTTAGACTTCTTTTACCATATTCCCTGTACTTGGAGATCTGGACAAACTCCAAGTTACCCTGAATATGTAAAAACTATATTGCAACTTTTCTTAGTTGTTGTGTAGATGAATGATTTCTACCTGAAATCAGACAAAATTTCCATTTACCTAGCTGGCAAATTGCAGGAAATTTAATTTGGCATTTTTAATACTTTATAGTTAAAAGATAACTCAATACCTTTTTACTAAATTATTCAACACACTTGATTATTGATTCCCCTTTAAAGTCAATCATGGCTTTATCTAGTTTCAAAGCTTTGAATTACTGATCCACCCTTTGGACTAAAGGGCAGATCCTATATCTTGTGAATTTGTATCCTATTTGGATTATAATTCCTAGATATACTGAATCAATAATCACATCTTGTATTCTATATCTTAAACTAGATAGAGAATAAAACTGGGCTCCCACTAACCTATATGAAAACTAGCTATTACTCAAAATTCACTATTGACTTAGTCAATTCTATTTTAAGTAATGGTCACTCAGAATTTCATCATTTATGAAACTTAACTGGATTTTGCTCAAATCCTAATTCCAAAACCATGGAACCTTCTAGTTTCATAAATACTGATATTATCAACAATAACTGAGATAATATCCTAAATTCTATAAAACACATGAGTAATTATTCCTTGATTACAAGTTATTCTATGTAATCCATTACTCATAATTTGTATTACTCTAAAAACACATTCCTTGAGTTTTTTTTAGTACATAGTGTGTTATTGATAGTTTTCATATATAAGACCTTGTTAGTGCATACATCAATATCTAGGATCTAAACTTGAATCAAGTCAACGCTTGACTTTATTCATAACAAGCACAATAGATATCTCAAGACAATGAATTTTAAAATTTTAAACTTTAAAACCATTCAAAATATTCCCAAAATAAAATGTAATAAGTACATAATTGTTTTAAATAAATTTAAAAATAAATGTCTTGATAATTTTTCCAAAAGAAAAAGACTTGTGCTTCCGATCCTCTGCAATTCCTGGGCACTCACTTCTGACCACCTGCAATAATCAATTGCTAGGCATCAGTATAAGTGATAAACTAAAGCAATCATAAATACCTGAGGTTTTACATACCTGCTTCATGACGCTTTGGGCAGTTCTGCCTCCAATGACCGACTTCATTGCATGTAAAGCAACGATTTTCGGTTCTTGCTTTGTTAGGCTTAACTTTCTTACCCTTGCCCTTGCCTTTAACGTTCTCACGAACCTTGGGTGCACTCTGGATGGCCGGTACTGGACCTTTCCCTTTGCTGGTGCCTCCATGCCCATTTTCTTCTTCACTCCTCCGTCCCTCACCATAAGTACATCTTTGGTCTTGCTTTTGGCTCCTATATTCAACTCAGCAGTCTTGAGCATGGAGTGCAATTCGGCTATTGACTTCTCCATGTTATTCATGTTGTAGTTGACCACAAAAGGCTTGTAGTGTTCTGACAGTGAGTTGAGTATAGTATCCGTTGCTAACTGCAATGGAACTGGGTGCCCTAGCCTTTCTAGATGATCCATGTGTCGTTTCATCTTCATCACATGGTCACTCACTGAGGTCCCTCTGATCATCTTGCACTCGTTAAATGCCTTCGTGGCATCATAACATTCTGTGCGAGCTTGCGTTTGGAACATGTCCCTCAACTGGCGGATCATGTCATAGGCACTAGTGTTCATGAGCCCTGTTTGAAGATCTGGGCTCATGGTTGCAAGCATAAGACAACCGACATCCAGCAAGTCATCTGAATGCTTCTTATGAGCATTCCTAGTAGCAGCTGGTGCGTTTGCTGGAGGGGCCTCTAGCAAAGGCTCTTCAAGGACGTACCACTTCCTTTCATGCCTGAGCACAATCATAAGATTGCGCTCCCAGTCTAGGAAATTCGGACCGGTGAGTTTATCCTTCTCTAGGATGGATCGGAGAGAAAGATTGTTTGTGTTGGTAACAGTGTTAGCCATCTACACATATAAAATAAAATTGGTTTTAACAACTTGTGAATAGACTAATTTCCAATAAAATCAATAAACCCATAAATGATTAATTATTGGACTAGGATCCTTCATTTCATACGCCCTGATGTGCGTAATGTTCTTGCTCCACCAGGTCGTATTATCTCGGTAGGTAAGGACTTTTACCAATCATATCTAACTGATATGACCCCTAGATCTTTTCAGGACAACGGTAATTACTCGTACATGTTTCAGTCCCTCTAAGTGCATTTTGACCCGGTACCACCCGGTAAACTTAACAGAACCAAAATAGATCTCACCATTTTGGGACTTGGACACTTTACTCTGGTCGGTACCACCCGGAAATAATGCGTAGAGTCGTAGTATCCCCTCTGACTTGGGGTTTGAACGCGGATGCTTAAGGTGTGTTCTTCTTAGAACACCCGCGTACCTTACGCCTAAGGCGCCCCTAGATGGGTCGCACTTACTGATCTATGATTTATCGGGGTTTTAATTTTGAAAACCTTTCAATGTCCACTTTATTCAGAAAATTGTAATTTATGAAAAACTGATTGTTTAAACAGAAAACTGATGTTAAAACTGACTGTTTCAAACATACGCTGTTTAAAAACTAACTGTTTTTAAAAGGCTCTGGCTAATTAAAACTTATTGTTTTAAAAGCATACTTGCTAATCAAAACTAGCTGTTTTGATGGCATCCTGGTTGACCAAAACTAACTGTTTTGTCAATCTTTCCTTTAAACAATCTATTTACAATTCTACAGGTTTTATTTTTAAATAAAGTCTACCATTTAAAAGGTTTTGAAAAACTGGTGATTTTAATTTTAAAACCTACTTAACATCGTGATTTTAATCTAGTTTTAAAACTTTCCTTTATCTTAAAACATCTTGATTAACTAACTATCACGAATAAAATAACCACGTAGTTCAACAATTATAAACACGCAGATAACAACCACGCAGTTATAACTAATTATAAGTTTGCCAACTTTTATTCCTAAGGACCAATAATGACCTATTTCCTAAGGATCTCTAACACCTCGTGTAGCTCCCACTGGCTCCGACATCTTTGTTAAGACTCCAGAAAAACGGGGTTTTCTTGCGTAGCTCCCACTGGCCTCGGCATCCTTGATGGAACTCCGAAAAAGAAAAATCTATCCTAGGGTCATTATTACACAAGGGGTTGTAAACGGCACGCAGGCCTCCCCATAAATTAAAAATCCAAAAAGGGGTCTAAGTTGGCAAGCCCATAATTGACATATACGAAAGCATATATATATATATATATATATATATATACTCAAGCAACCACGCATTTATATATCAAACAATATAATAAAGCGATAACCCTAGATCCGTTAAAATATCTTGTTTCAATTTTTCAGAAAAACTGGTCTTTAATTGATTTTAAAAACAAACTGTTTTATAAACCTGAAATTAATATTTTGATCCGAGAAAAAAATGAATTTATAAACGGTCAAGATTTATAAATGATAAATTAGTTTTATAAAACCCTTTTTTCTTTAAAATATTAATCTTATCCAAAAACTCGTCAATCGATCAAACCGACTAGTAAAGTAAAAATCGGATCTTGAACTGTGTCGTGATTTGACCAATTGGTCAAAAACACGGCAAGAAACCTATTTGACCAAAACGGGTCAAAAATAACTGGTTTGATAAAACGTCATCTCTTAATTTAAAAATATTTTCCTAAAAATTAATTTGGATGTCAAAATAATAAATCCCTTTTTGGGCCTTAACCTTGGTCCAAAATCTGGGCATTGGGTCCATTACAAAACTGGCAATTTTGGGCTTGACAGAGTTTTTGTGAAACAGTCGTGTGTCGAAACCCTAGCCTAGGTTAATTGCTCGGCAATGTTAGCAGTAAACGACCACCACCAACCCCGACACTGTAGTTCGCGGCGTGACTTGGTTGTCATCAACACTGCTAGCGGCGCGACAGCCACAACTACCACCATCGCTCGCGGCGTGAACCATCACCATCGTCCACCGTTTGAATCGAAACCACTCACCATCGCCACCATGGTGGGCTCTGGTGGTTTGTAGTTCGAAACGAATCGACTACCGCCACCGCTTGGTGCTGCCTGTGGTTGAAAAACGACGGTCGACGCCGCCACCACTCACTGTGGTGCGGCCGCAGCCATTTGGGTTCGTCGGTGATCGAGTAAATCTCCCCCCGCCGCCGTCCAATGACAGCGGCGATTGCCGCTATGGCGATTCCGATTCGCAACCAGTCGCCACCACCGCGACTGTGGTGTGGTAGGTGATTTCCACAACCGACGCCGCCACCACAGACGGTGGCGCGACCATCGGTCTTGTCAGCAGCCGGCGCCGCAACCACCACTGTGGTGCGGCCGGCTATCGAGAGAGGGGTTGGTATCGTTAGAATGTGGCTCAGCCACCGTGTAACCATCGTGGGCGTAGAAAAACGTCCCCGCCTCTAACATCATTAGATCAAAAATGCCTACCACCACCGATTCGCCGCCACCACCCACTGTGGTGTGGCCTGGTGGTTGAAAACAGCAGCTGTCGCCGCTGGTGGCTGTGAAACCACCGCCTGCCACTACCAATTTGGTGGTTTGCCTTGATCGTCGGAGACCATGGCCACCACCGATCTGGTGGTGTCGCCGCTGTGGTCAGTGATCACGGTCACCACCGTTCATCGCCACCACCGTACTGTGGTGCGGTCCGGTGGTCGAAACCAGCAGCCAACGCCGCCACTATGAACTGTGGTGCGGTCGGCGCTTGGTTTGTGTGGCTAGGTCTCGCCGGTCGATCGGCTTGGTGGTC
Organism: Centaurea solstitialis; assembly: GCA_030169165.1. Lineage (NCBI taxonomy): Eukaryota > Viridiplantae > Streptophyta > Magnoliopsida > Asterales > Asteraceae > Centaurea > Centaurea solstitialis. Next base: position 7,980 of record JARYMX010000136.1, read on the forward strand.
CGGTTGGCTAGCTGCCGTCGTTCCACCGCCGATCGTCGGTTAGGGTTTGATGAACACGATAAAGACTTTGCAAAAAACAGATTTTAAACGAAAAAATTAAAACTTTTAGATTTTTTTAACGGATCTATAATAACAATTAAAAACGGAAAAACCTGTGGCTCTGATACCACTGTTGGGTTTTTCTGTGATCCTCGAACCAAATCTGATCCGAAGAAACACTAAAAGATTTGCGGAAGCGTTTTGTGGATAAAAACCCGAACCACGATCTTTCCGTTTTAATTTTGTTTAAACAATTAATAGGTGTTTACCTGGATTGCTTGAGTAATAATCCACCGGTGATCAACCCTACGAGCGTTCCTCTAGTAGAACTCAAAAACCCGAGCAACCGGAAAAAACCGAACTGGTTTTGAAAGTGGGCGGCGCCAAAAAGGAAGAGAAGGAGGGGAGGGAATTTTTTTTGGGTGGAAACTGATTATCAATTTTTATTGAATGAATAAACTATAGACCCTAAGGCCTTTATTTATAACTAATCAGATGAAGAATCCTTATCTGATTCAGTTTCCTTAATAATTATCTAATCTTTTCTTTTTCTTTAAGAAAAGACTTTCTAGATAATTACCTTAATTAATCAGATTATCTATTATATATTTATTTACTAATAAATATATAATTATCTTAATTAATTTAACAACCCTCTAACTTTGGGATTTCTGACTGAAAGTACCCAACTGATTTATAATTGACTATTATAAATCCAAACTCTCCATTTCTGGGTTTTATTCAACTTACTCGATTTATAGGTTCTCACAGGTGTGACCCTCAAGTATCTTGTAACATTGGATGTGTGATTACTGGTTTGTCAACTTCTGCACATAATTCCTAACAAACATGAGGACGAATCTTAGTCACTCATCCAGTCAATAAAGGCGGCTTTGACCGGGTCCCCTCCTTTAATTATCTCCAACCTCCCATGAATCGCGTCAATCCTCCGTTATCGCGTTCGTCGTAACTGAAGATGTGTGGCTGAGATTCGTCCTCACATTCATAACCAAAATTGAGTTCACATTTGAACCTGACCCTATATATATATATATATATATATATATATATATAGAAAGAGAGAGATAGAGAGAGAGAAAGGTTCAAACGAGAAACATAACTTTTTAAGAAAATGTGGGAAACAATCTCAGCCACTCATCCGGTCAATAAATGCGGCTTTGACCGGTCCCCCCTTTAATAATCTCTACCCTCCCATGAATTGTGTTAATCCTTCGTGATTACGTCCACCATAACCGAAGATTAGTGGTTGAGATTGCTCCTCACGTTTTCTTAAATTGATATGCTTCTCGCCTGAACCTTCATATGTGCACTCTAAAGAGAATTGATAAACATGTATATGAAATGAATACACGGTCTATTTTTTGGATGTTTAGAAGGAGATTAATAAAGCAGCTTGGTCATGTTCTAATCAGAATGTCATCGAAAAGGATTGTTGATCCAACTCTACTAAGACTTGATGAAATAATGATGACCCTGATCCTACTTAGTGTAGATACTTAGTTTTATTTTAAGCTTGAGAAATTATGACTGAGTCTGTTTAGTGATAACTCTTGTAATTCAAGCCACTCTTTGTAATTCATGTTCAAAGTCAGGAACTCGCAGAGTCTGTTCAGCGTCCCATATAGAAGACAACAAGAAACTAACTATCGCTCCCAAGAGACAAATAATTCATGCGCATAGAACCATCAGCGAGGTTAAAGAAGTAGATGATGATAGAGTCAAAACCGCTTGTGATCTGAAATCAGATTCAATGATAGTAGTGTGACTGCCCCTGCATGACAGTCTGAAGAAAACAAGACTCGGCGCCCACCTACTTCAATCAAACTTTAGAAACCTCCTCAGCTTGCTGATCAGACTCTTGCATTGAAGACTGCCATATTTGTTTTATTTCTTTACAACCTGCTTTATTCACAAAAGTACAAAAGGAATGTTCTATATATTGTTTCCTCCGTATTTATTAGCCAAACTCTCTTAGTAAATAAAAAATTAACTATGTAACCCAACAAATGAACAAAGGTTGGATGAACATTCAAACCATATCTTATCCTTTATATAATTACTTTTACTTCCAACTTTTTCATTTTGCCACCAGTGGGACAAAAAAGATTTGACAACAATCCAAACAATTGATGAATGTTTGTTTCGCATGGTGTCACCAGAACTCTCCTAGTTGTTGCTTTATATTAGATTTAATCATAGTTTTGATTTATAGGTATTGTTAGTTTAAAAAAACAAAAAAAAAAAAAGTTTATATGTTTATTGTTTAATTTATATATCGATGTTAAAATCATTATACATTAGTTGATATCATTTAACAAAAGTTTTCATTTATAAACATTGTTAGCTCAAAAAATATATGTTTTTATGTTTATTATTTAATTGTTTATATAATCATTAAACAGTTGCTTGAAATCGTTTTGAAGAAAAAAAACTTATATAAAATTAACTTGTTTAAATATTAAAATTGGTGTAGCTATATTTAGCTAACACCATTTCACAAATTTTGACAACACAATTCAACCCATTATATACATATCTTCATTTCTTACTTTTTTCATCTTCCTACCAACGTGGGACAATCAAAACATCATTAATCTTTCATTTGGAAAAAAAAATCTAAAGTTTTTAAAAGTTACCGTCTAAAAGTTTTTTTCTTTATTTGTTGACATTTTGATTCTTTCATATAAATTTAGTTTATATATATGTTTAACTATTAAATGACATATTGTCATGTAAATAAAATATAACTATTAATTTAAAAAATGAATTAAAATTAGGATGAACGTTAGTTGAACTCAAACTTATATCAAATAAAAAATAAGATATTTACATTTACATGAAATATTTTATCATGTAAATAAAAAATTAACCATCAACCCCAAAAAAGGATCAAAGGTTGAATGAAAATTCAAACCATATTTTGTTCTTTATATAATCACTTCTAATTTCAACTTTTTACTTTTACCACCAATGTGGGATAAAAAAGATAAAATTAACTATCAAACCCATAAAATGATCAAAAGTAAACCGTATCTTGTTCTTTATATAATTATTTCTACTTCCAACTTTTTATTTTTGCTACCAATGTGAGACAAAAAAGATAAAATTAACTAATCATCAAACCCAAAGAAAGATCAAAGATTGAATGTTCGATGTTCATTCAAATCATATCTTGTTTTTTATATAATCACTCATACTTCCAACTTTTTACTTTTGTTACCAATATGAGACAAAAAAGATTTCACAACAATCCAAACAATTGGTGAAAGCTTGTTTCTCATGGCAACAACGCCATTCAACCCATTATATCCAATTTTTATTTTTTTCATCTTCCAGCCAATATGGGACAACGAAAACACCATTAATTTTTCATCTAATCAACTAACTGCAATGAAGCTCTTTTATTGTGCCAAGTTATTCTATAGGTTCAAACCCAAAGAAGGATCAAAGGTTGAATGAACATTTAAACCATATATTGTTCCTTATATAATCACTTCTACTTCAAACTTTTTACTTTTTGCCACCAATGTGGGACAAAAAAGATTTCACAACAATCCAAACAATTGGTGAAAGCTTGTTTCTATTGGCAACACCATTCAACCCATTATCTACTCACCATTTCTTATTTTTTTATCTTCCAAACAATGTGGGACAACCAAAACACCATTAACCTTTCATCTAATCACCAACTACAATCCTTTGTAAAAAAAATATCAAAATTATAAGAAATTAGAAAAATAGCAATGAAACTATTTCATTGTACCAAGTTATTCTATAGGTTCAAACCCAAAGAAGGATCAATGGTTGAATGAACATTCAAACCATATCTTGTTACTTATATGATCACTTCTACTTCCAACTTTTTACTTTTGCCACCAATGTGGGACAAAAAAGATTTCACAACAATCCAAAGAATTCGTGAAAGCTTGTTTCTCATGGCAACACCATTCAACCCATTATATACACATCCATTTCTTATTTTTTTCATCTTCCAACCAGTGTGGGACAACCAAAATACTATTAATCTTCCATCTAATCACCAACTACAACCCTTTGTAAAAAAAATCAAAATTATAAGAAATTAGAAAAATAGCAACGGAGCTCTCTTATTGTGCCATGTCATTGCTATAGGTTGTTGTTTTAATATATATAAACTAGTGTCAGAACCGCGCGTTGCGCGGTAGTGCAAGTAACTTTGTAATAATATTTAGATTGTTATTTCGTTACATTTGTCCTAAGCCATTGTTACAAAATCAGGATGCTTTCATATAATATTGGTTTATATAAAACGAAAAAAATAAAATGTTTAGAAACTGCATGAAATATTTTTTTCAAATAAATAAAACTTATGATTCATAATCAGGGGTAAATTAGTCAGGGGTATATACATGTATTGGGTATTTACATGTTTTTATATGTATTGTGTTTCAGATATATAATTTTGCATAATAAATAAACAACAATATATAAAACAGCTTATGATTCATAGTCAGGGGTAAATTGGTCATTTCTGACATTCAGACGGTTGTTCAAATAAAAAGGTAAACACCAGCATCAATTTATGCAGACAGACAAATTTATCCATACAGACAGACATGATTTGGTAAACAGCCCCTTAGTATTCAACCAAAAATGTATCCAAATTTGATGAACATTCAAGCTACTACATTATTCTTTATATATTCATTTCGATTTCAGCATTTTCCTTTTACACATTAATGTGGGATAATCAAGAAATTAACATTTGATCAATACTTGAATCTTATTGCGTCGTGTCATCTTTCTTAGTTTTTTCTTTTAATATATTGAATTGTAGTTTGCATATTATTAAAGTAATTCAAGATTTTTCAAATAAAATTAGTTCAAAAATAAAAGGTTTAACTATTGCATGATTTTTTTTCATATAACCAATAACTATTCAATCTATTATTGGATCAAAATTTGAATGAACGTTCAAGCTACTACCTTATCCTTTATATACTCATTTTTATTCAGGGGCGGAACACAGTGAGGGCCAAAGGGGGCCATGGCCCCTGCGATTTTGAGAATAAATACCGTATAACAGGAAAAAGGTTTGCATAAGATGTTGTTTTCGAAGTGGTTATCACCCCTGACCTCTTTGCAAAAGGTTCCTAGTTCGAATCTATGGGATACCTTTTTTTTTTTCTTTGACTGCCAATTACCATTTTCCCTTCAATAAATTTTTATAATATTATATTAAACCTTATTTTTATAACTGGCAATTAGCATTTTCCTTCCAAGAATATTTTCTTCTCATAAGTCATAACACATATTCATTACATATAATTTTTATAATATTATATTAAATTGATTTAAATTTTATATAAACAATGTGAAATATCTAAAAGTTATATAAAAATTTATGAATTGGTTTTAAGTTTTATATAACTAATATGAAATAAACGTCTTGATTTTCATTTTACATAAGTCGATCTTTGTTTCTATTTTTAAGTTTGTTAGAAATTCATCGTATATAATAGTAAAAGAGTATATAAACCATTGATATATTTATATTAGTAGTATAAAAGTTTTATGTACTAATAATTTTTTTGTTATTAGAGTATTCTATTAGGTAAAATGTTTCGATTTTTATTTTTATAAAAGTTATTAATAGTTTATCGTCAAACAAACAAATTAAAATAACCTAGTGAATGTATATTTCTATATTTTGGATCTTCAAATCTTAAAATATTATTCTTCGGCCCCCGTGGCTACGATGTGCGTGTTTCGCCACTGTTTTTATTGCCAACATTTCCAACATTTTTATATTAAAAATATGTTGAAATATATATATATATATATATATATAAAATAAAAAAGAATAAATGTACTAAAATAATTTTATATAAAGTGATTTTAGTGATTAAAATTTATTGTTTTTTTTATTTGTTTAAACCACTAACATTCCTTGTTCATGGATTTAATCTTGATCATAATATGAACTTTGTTTGTTGAAAGAATATATAAATAAGTACAAAATTTTTATATCATTCATTATAATCTTATTAAAAATTTGGTAAATTCTTTTATTTCTTTTATTAAACAAATTAGTGTTTCGATGAAAGATCTTAAAGGATATAATTCTTTTAATTCAAACAAAAAAAGAGAATTACAAAATAAAAATAAGCATCCACAAGTTAAATACATGTATTTCAAAAACATAGTTTGACTGGATAATTCTCTAAACATACACCACTTTATTTTTTAAATCCAGTCATCTACACGTAAAATCATAAATTTTTATTAGGCGACTTATATATTATCAATTGACCTAACATTGCTTTTTATCGACAAATTTTTTCGAGAAGAAACGCACTTCTTGCTATAAATTTTTAGCCTACTCTCAAACATACCTCATGCATTAGCCCAAAAGACCAATTATCACAAATTTTTTTTAACTATATATTAAAGTTTATAAATTTTTAGCCTACTCTCAAACATACCTCATGCATTAGCCCAAAAGACCAATTATCACCAAACAACTTTTTTAACTATATATTAAAGTTTTGAAACACTATATATTCAATTGTTGTCAATCAAAACCTTTAATATGAAAATTTTCAGTTATTAATCTTTACACAAAAAAATAATTAGAAATTAATGTGTTTGACTTTAGATTGAACATAAATCAAAGTGAGAGAAACAAATATATAAATATGATTAATATTTTGATTAATGTTTTATCATGTACATTTAAATGTCTTAAACTCTCACAAAAATTTCATTTATGTATATTAATTGATAATAATAAAGAAGAATATGAAAGATTACGTTAATTAATGGTATTATATTAATTTATAATAATTACAAAAAATAATGAAATTTTGTTTACAGAAATATAAAAAACTAAATAATGGATAAATAATAAAACAACCTTTCAATCGTTTGTAAAATATCAACCCCCGTTCTTTATCCATTTTACAATACTATATATTGATAATAATGTATCGGTTGGTAAAAATAACTATTTTTAAGTATACAGATTATTTTAATAAAAAATAACGGTAAAAAACATTAAATGTGAAACTAAGAAAAGACAATATAATTCTATTCATATTGATTGTTTGGTAAATAAAAAATAAAAAATTCATTTAGTAATTAATGCGTTAAATTAGGCTACATACACTAAATGAGATGTTATTTGGAAATTATTTTCGAAGAAAATAGTAAATACTATTTTAAATTCTCTCAAAATATAGTATCAACAATTTAAGTTTCTTAAAATTTTTTAATCACACATATTTAAATACATTTGTGGGTTCCAAATCAACCACAATGAACACTTAGATTTTATATGGTAAACTTTAAGTACAAGATCTAGAGTGATGGAATAATGGTAATGATCATGATGAAAAATAGACTAAGTGTAAAAGTCTTCAAATGATTCATAAGCTCTCAAATGATTACAAGGGAAGTGGAAAGTACAAATGAAGAATTAAGCTCCTATTTATACTTAAACTAAAAGGGCCAAAAGGCCTTAGAAAGCATGGGCCTAAACACTTGGGCCAAAATATCAAAATTACAATTAAGGAACATACTTTCAATTAATTACAAATTGACACAACTAACAAATAAATCTAACAATTTCCCCCTTTGTGTCAATTTCTTCGTCGCCGTTGATGGTTGCTCAAAGTCTTTCTCCTCGCATAAGTGGTTTTCCTTGATGACCCCTCATCTCTCCATGGTGGTGGTGGTCTCTCCTCGAGCTTTTTGGCCGGACCCTCTATCTTTCGTAGCCCGTAGAAAGACTCAAGACGTCGTAGAACATTGCGGTGTTCTAGACGATGTGCGATGATCCTGAAGGCTTTCTTAATTGACATCGTGGGATCCATCCAGTGACCAGTCTTCTGTACTTCAAGTTCACGTCTTTTCTCTTCCGTAGCCAACCCCTTGTTGATAAAATGAAGAGTACCATCACAGTATTTGTGGACCTCATCGCACCGCATGAATTTCTTCTCACCTTTCTCATTCGGATAAACTACCCCAAGGGATGGTTTCTCAATAACATCAAAGACAGGATAACGATCGATGTTGGGGAGATCCTGATTCGGCGAAGTAAGGTTGATGGTGTTTTGATGACTCTCCAACCCAATCTGAAAGTCTGATATTTCCGAGTTCCTCCGATTTCTCACGATGAAGCGCTTTACGGCTTCAAGCCCTTCGTGGAAAGCCTGAGGTCGACTAGTAAGCGTCTTTAGATCGGTGAACAAAGTCTCAATGTCGTCAATGTGTACGTTTTCGAAGTCGGCTTCGGAGAATGTATACACTCTGGTGTTCTTACGAACAACTGTGAAGACTGAGAACCATAACCCCTGAAAGCACACGGAGGAAATCTTTCTAATGAGAAAGATTGGGTTGTTGTAGAAGAATACATCTCTTTGGGGTTTCGCTTGGCTCTTCATCCAGTGGATGTGTTTGACTTGATCGGACTTTGGCATTTTAGTGATCCCAAGGTACTTCTCTATGGGCAAGTCGAGTACCTCGTCGGTATATATCTGTGAGAGTCCTCAAGGTATCGACCGCGTCTCCTTTCTCTGTCCCACCGAATTGGTACCCGCGGTTCCACATATCTACGTCGGTTGGAAAGAGCACCCTTCTCATTAGGATAGATCACCTTGGGAGGTGATACCGATGGCTGCCTCCATTGACCATGAATCGGTCGCTGAGGGCCATGAGTCACCGGGTTGATTGGTGCACGACATCTGACTGTGGAGCGAGGAGGTGGCGACGGAGTGCCAAACACGGAGAAGTCCGGTACAGTAGGTGATGCTCGAGGAGGTGAGACAGACGGAACACGCGAAGGCGTGCGAGGCGGAGGTCTGTCGTGATCATGACATGTCGGCGACGGCGTGAGTGGAAGAGGAGACATGTATGGTGGAGGAGAACCAAAAGATAGCGAAGAAGATGTCTGGCAACCCATCTCAACATCAGTGACTATTCTCTGACTAGGCTGGGAATGCTGTACGTCGGCATCGGTGTCCGTGCGAGTACCGGAAGGTGCGGTGCCGGTAGATGTGCCTGTCAGAGCCAAGGAGATATGCCGAGCCCTCTTCGTGATTTCCCCTCACGGCGATCGGGGTCATCACGATCGTCGTGCCTTCGTCTGGCTGGCTCGGCCGCGGCACGGCAGGTGGTCTGAAGGTCTCTAATCTGAGTCTATACACCAGAGAGAGAGCCCTTGACCAAGGATATATCAAACTGGACCTCCGTCTTCATGGCATCAAGCTTCCCTTCGAGCCTCTGGATAGAAGAGACTACCTCTTGAGAAGAGGAGGTAGCCGGCTCGGGATGGCTCACGGAAAGTGATGTGTCGGTGAACCGCTTCAAGTACCCCAGAAGATTAACCTCATTGTCATTAAGGTCACTTCGGGAGAGTAAGGACGTCATAAGAAGGTCCCGCAACTCATCGGAGGAAGAAGCGGGAGCGGTAGATCGCGGATGTGATATCGGAGGGGGAGGTGGTGATGGATCTCGCACGGGTTCTACCACATTCCCTTTGCCCTTTAACTGGGCCTCACTTCGGGAGAGTAAGTACTGCAATCCTGCCTGCAAACTCCTCTCAGACAGCCTTTAGGGCGCTGTCCACAATATCCCTGGCAACAGATGCCGGGTAAGTAACACCGGGCTCACATAGAGTACCCGTTTGCACAACCGCTGAATCAACGGTGTGGCCTACGTTCACGGTTGGCGTGATGATAGCCATGGTAGGTCTTCCCTCCGGTCCTCGTGAAACACCCGTCTGGGGTGCCACTCTCGGGGTTCCGGTCACGTCACTCAGAATTGTGAAAGGTGGAGTCGAAACTGCGTCACTCAGACTGGCAGTATGTGTCCCTAAAAGTGTATCATTAGGCTCTAGATTCATGTGCTCATCAAGGAAGGTTGGGGATCGGGGCAGGGATCCTCCTGTTTCAATACCACTACCCTCCAAGTGAGGGCGCGATAGCCGTTGTGCTAAGTCCCCGTGGAATGAAACACGCACCTGTTGAGAGGTGAGTGAGTGGCTAAGGGGGGCGTGCAATTGCACCTCTGGGTGGGAGGTGTCTGCTTCAATACCCGCATCGAACGAATGCGTGCGGGTAGCGGATGTGGGTGCCCGGCTACTACCTAAGGGTAGGGGAGGACCGGTTAAAACCTCTGGTCCTATCACACGCTCATCAATTCTTTTTCGTCCCACACTCAACTCACTTTCTTCAACTAGAGTGTCTCCCTCAATCCTTATACCTCCCGCACCATCAACGTGGTGGTCATCATCGGAATCATCGGAGTCATCAGAATCTAGACCCAACATAGTGAGAAGAGCGGATCTATCAACATGTGTAGTAGCATCTCCGGAATGATCATTTTCACCGCCTAAGCTACCCCCGTCATCTCCCCCCGACACCTCATACTCACACCCTTGATCATCATCCCCAGATGAGTGACCACTCTCAGAACCCTCACTCGCTCGTCTAGGGGATACCTCCGGGGTGCCAGTCTCCGGCTCTGGAGTACCTGGTAGAGGTGAAAGTTCTAAGTAAGCTCTCACAATCGGTGAAAATAGATCAGCTTCATCAAGTAAAGACTGTGGGATCTTCATAGGTATCACGCCCGCTGGATCAGCTGAGCGGTCGTTCAGTCTAGTCATAGACCAAGTAGGATACATAGGGAGATCTGTTCTTGGATCAAAGTTGTGTTCGTCGAGGATGTGATGGATGATAAGACCCAAGAACCGCGGATAAGGGACAAAAGTCCCGACCTAGCTTCTTTGGATTCCCTTTGTCTGTGATCACGCCGACGAATTCTTTCCAAAGAAAGTATCGGTAGTCAGTATTCCGAATGTCAAAGGCACAACCAAGAAATACTTGCTTCATTTCTTTGCCACATTGTTCTAAGCCCTTAGTGCGGGAAGACAAACACTTGTTGAGAATAGTGAAGAAATTATCCCAGATTCCCGCGAGAGAATTGCGTGTGAATTTACTAAGGCTCGAGAGTGTGTCGGCATATCCGAGGCAATAGATCATTTCAATCATTTCATCGATCGACAGATGCTCATCAGGTTCAAAGTCACCACCAGGGATTTGTAAGATATGCCAGAATTTCTCTGGAGTCAACTCGTACTCAATAACTTCAACCATGCATTTGAAGTGCGCCGGTTTTGAAGATTTCTCTTCAACATATGTCATGGAGTCGTAAAATTGTTGGATGTAAACTTCAGGGACATCTACTCGGCGAGTGAGAAGTGGGGTGAGTGGGTGGTTGCGAAGAAGTTCAACTATAATCGGGTAAGAACAAGTGAAGTTATCTGGGTCGAGGTAAAAGTTATTAGGTGCGGAAGATCGGTATTGGGCAAAAGGGTAGATACTGTCTGAGATGGCTTGCATTTCGGGTGTAAGTGTTCGGTAAGTTATGGGTTGGGATGGAACGTCATGAGACTGACGGGGAATGGAGGAGCTCGGTTTCGCCATTATACCTGAAAAATAAGCGGTTAGTAAAGAGGTAACGGCAAAAGTGAGTGATGTGAGAATAAAACACACGGCATTGAGATGTGCTATTGTTTACTAAGTCATGAGATTTGGTAAAGAATAGCACAACACATTGAGTGTGAATTTTTCTCACGTTGCAAAAAGTTCAAGAAACCATCAACAACCTTACCAACCCGCAAGATAGTGAACATGTATGATATTCTTGATGAGGTGGTACCATGGCATGGTGAGACAATTAAACACAACATGTATTTACTTAAGTAAAATTGACATACAAGTACTCAAGTAATCGAGTAAGCACATCAAATCGAATCACACAAACCACCTACAATGCCTAGGTACACACAAAAAATTTATTGAGGGAAACAAGAATTTATCAAGTAATCAAACAAGTCATGGCATCAACACATGCAAGAGTTCCGAAAAATGAGTGTTAACCAAAGGTTTGTACATAAGAACCAATTCCGAAACAAGCTACTAATGCCTACAATTTAGAACCAAAACAAAGAAAATAAAGAACACACAAACAATAAACTAAGACAAATAAGAAAAAAAAAAACTAAGACATAAAAAAATAGAACACACAAAAATAAACCAAAGAGAAAGTAAAAAAAACTAAGTCTAAAAAAAATCACACACAAACAGTAAGTAAAAAATCAACAAAGAAGAAGGAAGAAGAGAAAAGAAAAAAAATAAAAAAATTCGGTCAGCACAAGGAGGGGGTCAGACCTCGGTCAGAGAAGGAGTAGTGGGCCAGCGCGCGGTCAGAGGAGAGGGTAAGAGTCAGCGGCTCGGTCAGCGAAAGGAATGGGTCAGACGATCTAGTCAGCACGCGGTCAGACGCTCGGTCAGCAGCTCTGACCGAGCTCTGACCGAAAATTCAAATAGGAGAGGCTTATGTAGCGTACATGTGGAGCTGATGTGGAGGGAAAGCATGTGGCAGGCGTGTGTTGGGAGGGTGCTAGAGTGTGTGTGCGTGTGTTTTACTTAAGGTGGCATGAGGATGAGTGTGTTTTGGGTGTATGGCTGAGATGCAGCCACGTTTTCTTGATTCCCTTTGTTTTCTTCCTTTTTTTCCTTTATGCTTGCTTTAAACAAAACAACTCCTTTTTTTTGTTTTATTCTTTTCCTCCATGCTTTTCTTCACAACCGGAATTTACACACAAAAAACAAACACCCCAAAAAAAATTAAGAGTTCCGGGATTCAGCCGTACACACACAAGAAGAAATGATTTTTCGGTGAAGGCAGATCCGGGATTCGCTTTCTCCGGGATTCAACAACCACATCGAAGAACCAATCCGGGATTTGAAAAGAGAAGAAAAAAATGGTTTCGTAGCTGAGTTGATTCGGTCCGGGATTTGGATTCCTTCGACGTTTCACCAACTATCCATTCCGGTCATCACTTCTGATGAAGATTCCGGCGACAAAGCAAGTTCGGGAGACGATCTAGACACACAAACAACACCAAACACCGGAGTGGGGGTAGGGTATCGGGATTGGAGGTCCGGGATTCAACACACATGATGAAGAAATCCCGGAATACACTTAAGCAACAGGTCCGGGATTCAAAGAAATCCGGGATGGATTTTCATCACGACGGTTTCCGGTCACGTACACAAGAAGGAGATCCGGGATTCGCAACAAACACACAACTCTGAATCTGAATAGGATTCTGATTTGGTCCGGAATTTGAACTCAGATCCGGATTTGGATCTAAGTTCCGGGAATTCACACTTAGAAAAATGGCTTGAGATAATGCCACACTTTCAGCATTGCACACACACAACACTTGGTTTCGAGAATCCAAGATAACCAGATCTGGGATTCGTTCAAGGTCAGAGATCCGGGATTTGCAAAAAAAAAATTCCGGGATATGAGTTCAAATCGGAATCTATGGTCTGATGTTTTGCAAACACATGAGTTCCTTAATCCCGACCCTGTTTAGGGTTTTGCTTTTACACACACATGAACTCACAACAGATCTGGATTTTAAGCATACACAACAGATCCGGGAATTCCATACTTCTGCTCTTGGTTCCGGGATAAGGGAAAACAACACCTTTGGGATTTCTAAGTACACAAACACACCATATCACAGACTCGGGATTAGGGGGGGTATTCGGATTCGGGATTCAACTCCAAAAAAAATGGTTTCGGGATAAAATAATAAAAGAAAAAACTAAGGGGTTTGATTTGAGATTGAACAAGCTTTGGAAAGGTGGTTCGGTTTTGAAAAAAAAAAAACTAAGTGAAAATAAGGGGTTTAAAAAAAACTAAGGTAAAAATTAGTGGTTAACAAAAAAACTAAGTAAAAAACAATTAAAGGGAAGGGGATTCCGAGATACACACAAATCACGCAACACAAAAAAAAATTTACGTATGGTTCCGGGATTTGCTAAATCCAACACTTGTGCCCATACAAAGAAACATACACACTAGTGACGGAATTAAACTTTCACACACACTCATGGCTCCGGGTTTTGAGGTTAACGAAAAAAAATACTAAGTAAAAAAAAACTTGAACAAGATGTTGGGTTAAAAAAAAAACTAAGTAAAAGAAACCCTTGAAACCAACCCCAATACCGACACTTGGTTTCTCAAGAACCCGAAAAAACCGACAATGCCACTAAAGAAAAAATCCATTTCCGAGCTTCACAAAATTAACACCGAGTAACCATCAACAACACAAAACTTAGGATTTTTCAAGAGATAAGATTTTGACACCAAATCACATCCAAGACTCACAAACACCAAATACCCAAAAATTTGTCTTTTAAAAGATCAAAAAGGGTGTTTTGCTAGATTTTTTCATGAAAAACACATGATAGCTTGAAAAAACCCAACAATGGTGGAAAAGCACATAAGGACTCCAAACCTTCACCAAGTCACACACAAGTCTTCAAAAACAACTATTGACAAGATTTTCAATTTAAAATGGATCAAAACAATGGGTTTTACAAGAAACTTAAAAAACCCACATGAGTTCTTCAAGAACTCCAACAATGGTGAAAATCATTCCAAACCTCAAAACATCACCAAATCACAAACAATTTATATGAAAAGAAAGCTCCAATCACGATTTACACAATTAATAAACACACTTAGCACAAACAATCAACCCAAAACCCTCAAAATCCAAAAATTTTGAGTTTGGGGTTTTTGAAAAACCCTTGAAAAAAATTCAAAAATGGGTTTTCAAAATCTAGTTTATATGAGAATGATATATGCAAGAAGATGAATAAAACTAGATGGAGAGTGATTAGCTAACCTTGAACAACAATGGTGATGAAGAAAAAAAATGAGATGATGAAAAATCTTGAGGTTGAAGATGATGAATAGTGTAGGTGGAAAAATGGGTGTAAATGGTGAAAAATGGATGAAAAGCAAAATAAATCTTTTTTTTTTGATTTTTTTTTAATTTTTTTGAAACTATGAAAAACTTAAAACCTAAGGTAAAAGAAAGTAAATTAAAGTAAAACAAAACTATTAGCTATATAAAGATATACACACATATATATATATATATATAATGGAGATAGAAAACTTACCTGAGATGCTTACCTGTTCCCCCTCAGTTCAGGTAAAGGCAGGCAACGTTCCCCCTCGGAACAGGCATATGTAGGGAACGTTCCCCCTTGAAAGATGCACACTCATGACAAAAGATTAGTAACACATACAAGTACGAGAAAAAGATAGATGCAAAAAACACTAAGATCGATACCAAATCTATCAACAACTGAGTCCAAGACAATGATGACACAGTGGTATAGTACAAATGACTGAACACTGAGTCATGGTTATGAGGGATTTAGGAGTTGAGAGACGATCACTCTTGAGGATCATACATGCCAAGCTTGGAGATTAGGAAATTGAACAGTTTCTCATCCAAAGGCTTGGTGAAGAGATCCGCAAGTTGATACTCGGTATTGACAAAGTAAAGTTCAATTGTACCTTTCTCCACATGGTCCTTGATGAAGTGATACCTTATATCAATATGCTTAGTGCGTGTGTGTTGAACCGGATTACAGGTGATGGCTATGGCACTTTTGGAGTCGCAGTAGATGGGGATGTGATTGAAATTGTAGCCATAGTCACGCAGTTGGGTCCGCATCCACAATACTTGGGAAGAACAACTGGCAGCAGCGACATACTCCGCCTCAGCCGTGGATGTAGAAACACAGTGTTGTTTCTTTGAACCCCAGCTGACTAGCTTATCACCCAGGAACTGGACATGGCCTGACGTGCTTTTCCGGTCCAGTTGACAACCTCCATGGTCTGCATCCGAAAATGCGACGAGCTCAAATCCAGACTCCTTGGGATACCACAACCCACGGTTGGGTGTGCCTTTCAGGTATCGGAGGATACGTTTGACTGCCATCATGTGTGATTCCTTTGGGTTTGCCTGAAAACGAGCACAAAAACAAGTAGCGAACATAATATCCGGTCTACTTGCCGTCAGATATAACAAAGAACCAATGATGGCTCTATAAGTCTTTTGATCGACAGGCTTCCCTTTTGGGTCAGCACCGATCAAAGTGCCCGAGGCTATAGGAGTTTTGGCAACCGAAGAAGTGTCCATGTGAAAACGTTTTAAGAGATCACCGATGTATTTCGATTGATTAATCAAAATGCCATCAGGTTTTTGTAGAACTTGAAGTCCCAAAAAGAAAGACAACTCCCGGAGCATACTCATCTCAAACCTGGTGGTCATGAGATCACTGAACCAAGTGCACATATCTAAGTTAGTAGAGCCAAATATGATATCATCGACATAAATTTGAATTAACAAGATATCATCACCTTCGGTCTTGATGAAAAGAGTAGGATCGATATTACCTTTGTAGAAACCATTATCTAGTAGCGCATTGGAGAGATGATCATACCAGGCACGGGGCTTGCTTCAACCCGTAAAGAGCCTTGTCTAGGATGTAGACATGATTAGGCTTGGTACGATCAACAAAGCCTTCAGGTTGAGAGACATAAACTTCTTCTTTCAGTTCGCCGTTGAGAAAGGCAGTTTTCACGTCCATCTGGTAGACAGTGAAGTTCTTGTGAGCGACATAGGCTAAGAAGATCCGAATGACTTCAATTCTGGCCACCGGTGCGAATGTCTCATCATAATCAATTCCCGCTTGTTGCTTGAATCCCTTGGCTACTAGACGAGCTTTGTTTCTGGTTACAATCCCATCTTCATCCTTCTTGTTCTTGAAAATCCACTTCAGATCGATGATTGTCTTGTTCTTTGGTCTCGGTACAAGTCTCCAGATACCCAGGCGTTCAAATTGATTCAACTCCTCTTGCATGGCGGTCACCCAGTCAGAGATATCAAGGGCTTCCGTCACGTTCGAAGGTTCATGTCTTGATAAGAAAGCTGCGAATAGGCACTCATTTTGAGTTGCAGACCTTGTCTTGACTGGCGCGGATTTGCTGCCAATCACTTGTTGGAGTGGATGAGCTCGCGTCCACTTGGTTGTATGGGGTAAGGTTGGAGGGGGTAAAGGTTCTATCCTCAGATCGATATAGAACTCAGGTTCACGTCTGGTCGTTGCTAGAGTGGTAACAGTAGGTGGTACTTGAGATTGTACCACACTGGGACCAGGAGCTGCTGGTGTGTCTGAAGAGACAAGTGAAGGGCCAGCAGCTTGTGGAGCAGGTTGAGTAGTTGTACTGGGACCTGCCACTTGTGGAGCAGGTGAAGTGGTTGTACTGGGACCTGCCACTTGTGGAGCAGGTGAAGGAATGCCTTGATGTTGACTTGTAGTAGGCATTGTGGAGGAAGCACCACTCTGAGGACTTGGAACATTCACCACCGGGGCCTGCTGGAAGGTGTGAGAAGGTTCCCCCTCAGCAGGTGCAGGAGATACTCTAGAACTTGGTGATGCTGAAGCAGACGTTGATGATGAAGTTCCTTGGATGTTGGAAGATGAAATGTCAGTGGTAGAGACCATGACATGAGGTGCCGGTTGTACAACTGCAGGAATAGGAAAAGCAACATTAGCAGGTGCAGGCAAATCTTTATAAAAGAATTCAAACAATTCATCCAAATCACAAGTATTAGAGTTAGAAGAAGATGGTTTGTTCGCCGGTGAAGAAGAAGTCATGGGATTGCCATGAAGTTGATCAGAAGCCAGGACACCAGAGATTCCTGGTGTAACTGGAGCTGGTGTAAAGTCTTCTTCAATGCCTTCTTCAAAATCCACATTTGTGCTCTCAACCACACATCTTGTTTTCTTGTTGTACACACGGTAGGACGGAGAGTCCTTGGCATATCCAATGAAAACACCTTCATCACCCTTTGGACTGAACTTGTCAAGATTGTCTTTATCATTCTTCACGTAGCATTCACAACCAAAAACTCTGAAGAATTTGATGCTGGGAGGTCGATTGTACACCAACTCATACGGAGTCTTCATGAACCTTTTGGTAATAAGGGATCGGTTTTGGGTGAAACAGGCAGACACAATAGCTTCAGCCCAGAAGTGTAGCGGAAGCTTGGAGAATGTCAACATGGTGCGTGCAGCTTCCACTAGGGTACGGTTCTTTCTCTCAACAACACCATTTTGTTGAGGTGTTCTGGCAGCCGAAAAGGTGTGAGTGATACCGACAGAATCAAGAAACGAGTCAAGCTTGCGATTCTTGAATTCAGTGTCGTTGTCGGTGCGAATCACTTGAACAGGAAGTTGTAGTCTGACCTGCACATTTCTGATGAAAGAAATGATGATGTCTGAAGCACCATCCTTACTTCTTAGAAAGTTCACCCATGTATACCTTGAAAAGTCATCCACAATTACCAGTACATACTTCCTCCCGTTGATGCTCTGTACACGCATTGGTCCACACAAGTCCATATGGAGGAGCTGAAGTGGTTTGGAGGTGTTGTGTTCCACTTTCAGCTTGTGCGAAGATTTCTTGATCTTCCCCATCTCACATGCTGAGCACAATTGTTCCTTGCTGAACCTCAAGGAGGGGGGACCAGTCACCAAGCCTGTCTTAGCTACTTGATTAATTGTAGCATAATTCAGGTGGGATAGTCTCCGGTGCCACAACACGTTCTGATTGAAGGTTGCTTTTGAGAGAAGACATACTTCTGTGAATGGTCGTTGTTTCCGGAAATTGACGGTGTAGAGATTCGACCTGCGAGTACCCTCAATGAGTTCCTGTCCATCATATGTCCTGACACAGCATCTTGTTTCCCGAAAGTTAACCTCAAGTTTCTTGTCACAGAACTTTCCAATGCTGAGCAGGGTGTGACTCAGGCCTTCCACATAGGCTACTTTATTGATGGTGATTTAATGATGAAGGATATCACCATATCCCATTATTGGTGCTGAAAGCTTATTCCCAAACCGAACGTTCCCGCCATATTTTTGTTTAAAGTTAGCGAGAAGTTCCTTCCTTCCGGTCATGTGCTTGGAACACCCTGAATCCATGTACCACACATGACCGTCCTGCAAAATCACGGAGAAACATTTTTAGGTACCCATTTGGGAATGGGTCCTTTCTGATTAGGATTAGCAGGTTTGGATACATGTTCCTGTTTGCCCTTGGGTGGAGATTTTTGTTTGGGTTTTGGATTAGGTCTCTTGTTATGAGTATGATGATAACCATGATTGTAGAATCCATGATAGTTAGGAACAAAGTAATCATTCACGAAAGCATTTGCACAGTACCCAAATCTAAATTGATTTTGACAACGAAAATTGCTACGACATCCATAAACTATATGTTCACATTCATAACATTGAAATGGAGTTCGTGGTACATGCCTATTAGTTCTATGATTTACAAAATTGGAAAAATTGTTTTTCATGAAACTAGGCTTATGTGCAAATGGCTTCGGACGACTGCCTTCTTTTGATCCACTCTCCTTGTTCTTACGCCTACCATTTCTCATATTTTGATCTGTCACATTTTGAAAACCACGGTTAGTACCTTTGACATTTGGAGAATGAGTATGTGAGGGGTTTTTCTTCGGAGTGAAGTTGTGTGATTGTTCCTTTGGTTTGGTAGCATTCTTTCGTTTTCGAAAACGTCTGTTGTTCTTAGGAACATTCACATTGGTACGAGATGAACTCGCAACTTCAGACTCAGGGGTGACCAATTTGTCCTTCCTTTTGTCTTTTCGGGATAGTTTAGGAGGAACCATGTTTCCTGATTTAGACTGGCCTGATGATCTACCGTTCTCACCAACCCTATTGGTACAATCATCCGATACAATTTCAGAAATTTGTACCGTTGATTTAGGTGCCATATATCCTAAGTCTTCCTTGTATGAAATGGTGGTGCAGATTGGAGACCTTAGTACCATGGATTTGGAGTTTGTAGAGGAGGTACTTGAAGGTCTAAAATCTAACGCATTCACATTCCATCTATGGTGATGATGACGTGAGTTATCACGAGTTCCAAAGGTGGATTGATTTGCTGTTGGTGTGCTTTTGGATTTGAGGGCTTTCTCCAATTCATTGATTTTACTCAAGAATAGGTCATTTTCCCTAAGGCTCATGCGCCTCTCATCTTCTAGCTCAACCTCCAGTTTAGCAATCCTTTGTTCATAAAAGGTTTGGTTATCTTTGTAAACTTTTTCAAGGATTGGAACTCCCTGATTCATCTCATCCTCAGTATAGCTAGGCGTGTAGTCCTTAGACAAAGGAATCTCACGCGTTGCATAACTGGCATTGAGAGATGAATAGTTGAAGGGAAATGATTGTTTGGTTTTTCTAGCTTTTCTTTCTTCTCAATTTCCTTCAACTGTTCAGGGTCATCAGACTCTTTCATGAAGATAATTTTGTATCCAAGACTCATGTACCTCAGATCATACAAGGTAGGAGTCTTGGATATGGCACGCTTCAGGTAGCATGGACTTTTATATCCAATGCCTTCCTTTGGATTGTAATAATTGAACTCTTTGGGTTGATTCATGTGAATGGTTTGATCAGTCTGGCCTCTCTTTAAAAATTTGTTCTCCATGTCTCTTATTTTAGCAAAAAGGTTTGTTCTTTGAGCAAAAATCACTTCATATTTTTGTAAACTTTCTCTACTCAAAAATTCAGCCTCATGAAGCTTCTTTTGCAAGTTTGAGATGTTATCATTCAGACTGGCAACTTTATCTTCTAAGGTTTTGTTTGCAAGAGTAAGAGTGGTTACCTTTTCTTTGGAATGAGCTAGTTCAGTAGAGAATTTTACAACTAAGGCATGCTCACTAGCTAATTTGGATTCAACAATTGTGGTTCGTTTGTTAGCTTGTTTGATCTTATTTTCGTACTCAGATACCTTTTGTGCGAGACTTTTTACTTGATTTTCAAGTTCAATGTATTGATCAGGAAGTACCTCAGAAGATGAATCGGAATGATCTGAGTCAACATCATTGTAATCCCTATCACTGTCTTCTGAATACTGTTCCTCAACATCAGCCATCAAGCACAGTTGATCTTCCTTTCCTTCATCACTATCCACATTCCACGCGTCATCTTGAGCAAGCATGCAGACAAGTCCTCTTTCTTCATCATCACTGGATATCTGCAACCAGGCTTCATCTTCAGCTAACAAGGCATGTCCCTCGTCTTGTCTTTTGGCTAGGTTCATCTTGTTTTTGTAGTAGTCATACTTCGAAACATGCTTGGTACAATTCTTAGCAAAATGACCGGGCTTTCCACACTTGAAGCAGGTTGGTCCTCCATCAGCTTTTTTCACCTCTTTACCCTTGTCTTCTGGTTTAGCAGTTTCCTCAGACTTCTGGTAGTCAGTTCTACCACCTTGTTCATACCTCCTTGGCTCAGGTTTTCTTTCATACCTCTTTGGTTCATCAAATCTTCTATCTCTGGGATCCTCATACCTTCTTTCTCTGGAATCATCATACCTCCTATCTCTTTGATCATCATACCTTCTGGTATCAAATTCAGCAGGTTTCTCATATCTTCTGGCATCATTTCTTGACTCATATCGATCACGAGGTTCGTACCTCCTTCCACTGGAGTACCGGTGGTTGTTAGAAGACATAGGCTTTCTTGCATTTCGTTTGGACATAGACCTGGTAATCAGTGCCAAGGCCCTCTTTATGTCATTCATTTCTTCATCAGATTCGCTTCCTTTTTCACCGGTATCAGAAGGAACATCATAGTCATCTTCATAACGAGTTGATTTCCCAGAGTGATAATGCCTTCTATCTACAACCAATGCCAAAGGATCGGCATACTTTTCAGCTTTCTTTTTTGTCCCCAAAATCTCTAACACTTCATCTTGATTATGGTTGAGCAGCTCAAAAAGTTCATGGATGTCAAGATCCTCCAAATTGCGGTTTTGTTGGATGTTGGAGGCAAATCTTCTCCATTCAGACCTAAGTGAGTTGATAAATTGGATGTTGATGTCCAACTGAGACTTCTTGAGATTGTTTTTCCTTAGCTCATTAATCATAGTGCAGAACCTATGATAAGTGTCTTCAAGAAGTTCTCCCTCACGACCCTTGAAGGTGGCAAACTTAGTAAGGAGGTTTGTTCTCTTCATTTGAATGCCTTTCTCCGTTCCATGCATTAGACTTCTGATCTCGTCCCACATAGCCTTGCCGGTGTCGTTGCAATCAATGTTAGCATATATCTCATTTGGCAGACTCTGAATGAGATATGACTTGGCAAGAATGTCACCTCTAACTCTGTTTGCTTCCTCCGGAGTAAAGTTGGTATCATCTTTTTCAACACGTCCACCAACTATTGGTGGATTTCCATCAGGAACTGCTGGAATTTCGGTGTAGTACTTCACGGGTCCATTCCAGAGGGACTCCATGATCTGCTTGTAAAGAGGTTGCTTTGCCACAAAGTCTAAGAATCGCGACTTCCATTGCGAAAAGTCTCCACGGAATAGTACCGGAAGACGGGTATCGGACCCGATTGCTAAAGCATCACGTGTGTTCATGGTTGATTACGGATCTTAAACCACTTAGTTTGATCCGGTGGTTGGATTGGTGAAAATATTCATGTATGAGTTCCGACGTGGGCTTTGGTATTAGCCTTTTGTGCTAAAAAGCCTTAGAAAAATTTCAGAAGTGCTGGAGCTCAGGAGTGCTGGAGCTGAAAACACTTAGAAAAATTTCAAAAGTGCCGGAGCAGAAAACCCAAATCTAAGTGCTGGAGCTGAAAACACTTAGAAAAATTCGGGAATGCCGGAGCTGAAAATCCAAAACCTCAATGACGAAACTAACTTTTTCTCACCGGTACCAACACTCAAGGATCAAGAGCAAGTGGTAGGCTCTGATACCAATTGTGGGTTCCAAATCAACCACAATGAACACTTAGATTTTATATGGTAAACTTTAAGTACAAGATCTAGAGTGATGGAATAATGGTAATGATCATGATGAAAAATAGACTAAGTGTAAAAGTCTTCAAATGATTCATAAGCTCTCAAATGATTACAAGGGAAGTGGAAAGTACAAATGAAGAATTAAGCTCCTATTTATACTTAAACTAAAAGGGCCAAAAGGCCTTAGAAAGCATGGGCCTAAACACTTGGGCCAAAATATCAAAATTACAACTAAGGAACATACTTTCAATTAATTACAAATTGACACAACTAACAAATAAATCTAACAACATTAAATTATCATAAGTATTTCATATATGTATATATCAATTAATTAATAATATTTAACATAAGAATATGAAAGATTAAATTAGTTAATAAGGTATATAATAATTTATAATAATTAAAATAATAATAAAATATATTTCATCTATTAATGTGATATATAGACTTAAAAAACTAAAAACTAATGTTGTTGTATCATTAGGTGTGAAAATAAAAATTAATAGTAAATAAAGCAAAAAGTTTTTTAAGTATATTGATGGTTAACATAACAAAATAAGCTACAAATACATTGACGAAATACTAATAATTTTTGTCACCCTTTACAAATGAACTATTGTCTTTTTTTTTATAAATAAAATTACAAATAAAAACTACTATTCTTAAATAAAATTATAAATAAACAACACATATAATAAATGAGAAGTATATGTAATTTTTCCCCAACTCATTACAAACCAGAGCTATGGAGTTTTTTTACAAAAAACATTTTAACATTTTGTTATGAAAAAATGTCAAACCCCTAATTGAGATGTACTTACTTACATAGTTACATCTATGAATTATTAAATAGAAACCTTGTAAAAATGAGTTTCTAGCCAATTCTATACTTTCAGATAGTAACAACACACATACATAAAATAGAAATTTCAAAATGCAACATATTGAACTGAGAAGTATTTTAGAAGTTTGTAATATTATGTATTCATGCTCGAGATAAAACCAACACTAACTAAAACCTATATAAACCATCAAAAAGCAGATCCACATAATCTACATAACAATAACGTTTTATACTGACAATTCTTAGGAATGCGAATTGAGATAAATAATGCCTCAAAAGCAACGATGTACACATATGGCTATATCTTCAAATTCTAGCAACCATTGATTGTTTATCACTTTAAAAGTTTGTGGTCAACCTGTAAAAGTCGATTAAAACATATTAGATGAAAATTCAAATTGGAAAGAAAAGAAACTAAATAAACCAACCAAACAATCGCTTTGTAGAAAAAATGTAGATTTTGTAGATTTTTACCTCTCAAGCGTAGGTTATTCGATGATGGCTACTACAATCCCGACATGCTCTAGAAAAGGAACATAGAAACGTAAAAAAACCTGAAATGTAGAAGATAAAAGTTGAAAAACCATAAGCCAACATATAGTTGAATTGATTTTTACACTCAAGGCTTGACTTGATGTTATCTTTTTGTTGCAACTCACATTACATTATTGAAAACCTGATTTTGGAAATCACCAAGCAAGAAGGTGACTTTATATAGAGGGTGTGGTTTCTCCTCTAATAATGAAGATGACGTTACATAAGATGAGAAGTTTTCAATTTAATGTAAATGAATTCTAATAAAGAGGGTGTGGTTTCTTCTCTAATAATGAAGATGACGTTAAATAAGATGAAAAGTTTTCAATTTAATGTAAATGAATTCTAATATTGATTATCATTAAATTAAAATAAAACTGAAAATTAAAAAAATGTAGAAAAAATGAGAGATTGCCACATGGCAATGTCATGTTTGAGCTTTATATATATATATATATATAGATGATAGTACAATAGGACCATTAAATATACAATACGTGTAAAAATGGATCTGTCATGCATAAAATACATGTAGTATAAATAAATGTTGAACGTGTTCTTCAAATCCATCAGCTTCTCATCTATTTCTAATAATGTCCTTGTTCCTTTCTATCTTTCTATTTCTTTCTCACTAAGTGCATTAGTGAAAGTTGTGTGAAACTTAAGATTGTTTAGAATAGGTTGTACCTTTTTTTATTTCTACAACAATCTTGTAAATTTAGTATTATTTCAAATACAAAGAATTTTAAAATGAAAATCTGTATGATTGTATTCAACCCATCCTTCCCATATTTTCTGGAAAATGGACCTTATGTCCCTACTGAAGGGTTTTTAATGACCTGGCCAAGAACATGGTAAATACAAACCGGCTCATCTGTGACTCTAACCTTGGTAAACAATCTTTAATTTTTAGAGTAAAAATAGCAGAAACGATTTTGATAAAAGATTGTTTTTCATCAAAACCATAAAACAATAACTTTTTTGTTTTTCTCAGATATTTGATTTTTCATAACTAAAGTCTTAGATCAACAACTAAAACATGGTGTATTACTGTTTTAGGCCCCATGTTTGAAAAAACTTATAATTACAAGTCAATAAGCATCATGTATAAGTTTATTTGTCTTTCTAGCTTAATCAATTATGTTCCCAAGATGACTCTTCCTACTCTCAATGTTTATATTTAATAATTAAAAAGTAGTATTTATTAATTATCTATATTTTATAAACTTAAATTTAGCATCATAGTTTGATTACAACTTTAGATTTATATATTTGTTAGTAGCAAAACAAAAATTTTAAGAAATCTTTTATTATTGGTAAAATGTCGTGATGAATGGCTAAAGCCTTCGTAGGTGGAACTAAAGCCATCAATTCAACATTAAGACAAAAATAAACAACCGAGCAAGTTGAATCATCTTTATTAGGTTAATTAAACCCATGTACATCCCTAGAACTTCAATTACTCTTCCACAATACTTATTTGATAACTCTACAACATTTATACACCACTTGTATTGTATGGATACACATATAGTATATATACATATATATGTTGCAGGTGTACATGGACACGTACGAGAGAAAAAGGAATATCAAAAGAAGATAAGAAGGAACAAGTGTCATCAAACGATTGGTATTCTACAAATTATCTATAAGTAATAGATGTAATGATTATGTTGCCTCAATTATCAGATGTTATTTCAATAGTATTAGTGTTATGGACCCCGCATGCAATGGAATATAAACCACATGATGTATAATTCACTTATTTTAAAATAGGGATCATATCCAGCTAAGGGTCAGTAAAGATGAGCATCCGATCAAAATCCCCCAAATCGAAACCTGATATTCTTAAAACGAAGGAGTCGAACCAGAACTGGTTACATCGGTTCTTTATATTAAAACAACCTCAGTATCGAGGGTTTCGGTTTTGGGTACATGTTGTCTATTTTTTTATATAATTTTATCATTCATACAAAATGTTAATCTATTACAAAGTCGTAATTTAAATAAAATAAGTACTACAAACGGGAATATTAATCCAATAAACTAAATACTAATAAATAGTACAAAGGTGCTTACAAAACAAATGACTGTTAACGATACTTTCAAAACAAAACAAACCATGTTTTTCAGAACACTTCGTGTAATTTATTAGTTGATGTCAACAAAATTTTCTAAATAAATAAAATAATTTTATTGAAAAATACCTAGTTCGTAGTTTCCGTCGGTTCTGGTTTTGGGCATCCAGCAGGACCGAGTATCCGCTCCCATAACCGATCCCAACGGGTACCCGGTGGTTAGCGGTTTCAAAAAAATGAGAGCCGGAACCAAAAACGGTTTCGATCGGTTTCATATTTTAAGAACCGAAACTAATTATATCGGTTTTGGAGCGATTCCACTTCCAAAAATGAGATGCCTCCTCTCGATGCTCATGCCTAAATCCAGATTCTGAGCATGTCATAACTAATTTACTCTAATAGCAATTAAATAATAAAAACTAATAAATGCAAAAAAAAAAAAAAAAAAATCTCACTTAGTCACAGTTATTTACAAATTTAACTTATCTGCGGCTTATATAAATTTTAGAGAAAAAACAACTATGTTAGAAATATTTGTTAAGTTGTGTCAATTTGTAATTTCTCTAAACTTAGCTTCCTTTATGTAATTTGTAATTAAAGGCCCATTTGTTTAGGCCCATCTTTTTTAAAAAGCCTAGTCCATTAGAGTTAGTATAAATAGGAGTAGTATTCTTCATTTGTACTTTCTCTTCTCTTTTTCCACACATTGAATGAAATCTATCTTGTACCTAGTATTGCATCATGAAGATCTAAGTGTGATTGATTGATTGATTTGGCACCCACAATTGGTATCAGAGCCTGCCACTTGCTCTTGATCCGTTATGTTCTGGTTCTGGTGAAATCATTTCTTCAGACCTCAAGCTTCGGGTACCGGGTCTTCTCTTCAGACTTGGATTTTTGAGCGTCAAGTGTTTTCTTCAGACTTGGATTTTTGAATTTCTCTAAGTCTTCCTTCATCACCCGGCACCCAATACCCATCACTTAACCTTCAGATCTGAACCTAACCTCCAGATCAGACCCCAACCTCCAGAACTGAATCATTTTCAAGATTTTCACAAGTCTTGAGACCTTTCACCAACCAATTCACCTGATCATACTAAGTGGTTTAAGATCCACAATCAATCTTTAATCATGAACACACGTGATGCATTAGCAATCGGGTCCGATACCCGTCCTCCGGTACTATTCCGTGGAGACTTTTCGCAATGGAAGTCGCGATTCTTAGACTTCGTGGCAAAGCAACCTCTTCACAAGCAAATCATGGAGTCCCTCAAGAATGGACCCGTGAAGTACTACACTGAAATTCCAGCAGTCCCTGATGGAAATCCACCCATAGTTGGTGGACGTGTTGAAAAAGATGATACCAACTTTACTCCGGAGGAAGCAAACAGAGTTAGAGGTGACATTCTTGCCAAATCATATCTCATTCAGAGTCTGCCAAATGAGATATATGCTAATATTGTGTTGTTCCAGATTCAAGTTCTAATCAACATGCAACAACTAGAGAATGAATTGAGAAGCCATATGTCATTGATTCTTGGATGAAAAGTTTACACACACTATTTACACCAAGAACACACACACTAAAGCTCTCAAACACTCTCAATTCAATCTCACTTTACAATTTTGCACGTATGCATGATTCACTTCCAAAAGAACTAACTTTGGGTATTTATACCCAAACATCTAAACCCTTACACTATTGAACAATTACACAATCTACCCTAAGAAAGTAAAACTATTACAAAGTACATATAAAGCAAGTAAACAAACAAAGCAAGCTTTGACTTATTTGACCACTTTGACTTTGCCTTTGTCTTCACTTCGAGCACCAACTTGTGATCTCGGATACAATCCGATTTTGCACCCAACAATCTCCCCCTTTGGATTCGAGATCACAAAAAGAATTAGGCAAACGTCTTCAAGAAAGCATCAATACTTTAAGCATCAACGATAAGCTTCCTTGAACGATAAGCTTCCGTAATAATCTTCACGAATCATCCAAATCTTCATGAAAGCTTTAACAAACTTTGAACAAGAAGCTTTAACGTACGAATCATCTCTCATCATATCTCATAATCTTCTCTTCATCTTGACAGTTCGGAACCATCTCCCCAAAGTATCTTCAAAAAGCATTTCTCGACTTTACATTTCTAAACCATCTCCCCCTTTTTGATGAAATATGAAATAATCATCAAAACTCGAGAAATGTAAGATCAGAAAACTCCTCGCGTAAAGATACAAACATATGAACAAACCACCAAGGAAATCAAAAACCATCTCACGTAACCATTTCCCCCTTTTTACTCCAGAATTCCCCTTTTTACTCCAAAGAAATACCGTCAATTCCAAAAAGTAATCCGAATCTTTTCAAATTCAGATTTAATTGGGAAAAGCCTGAAACAACACATGAATCAGTTGGAATGCCTGTGAGAAGCACAAAGCAACTCAGTACAACGAATGCACTATATAAGGAGCTTTAGTGATGATCACTCCTCAGGGCTTCCGTTCAATCATCGCAAACACTAAAAGTATTCCAATGAACGTTCCGACAAAGAAACAAATTCCTTGTGTGTATTTGTGATGAAAGAAAATAGCATCAAGTGCTTTCATAAGGCTCAAAATGTGAAAATATTTCACGACTCGATGTGTAGAAATGAAGTTCGAAGGCAGGGCAGCTTCCTTCTGTTTCAATATCGATTTTCCAAATGAAAACCTGATAGATTATGTGCTGCGTCCCCGTGATGAAATGAAACATCTCCTTGTTAAGAAGGAAATGAGTAGCTAGTGGGGTAAAAACGAGAGTCGGCATTGGGCTTTGCCTTGTTTCAATATCGGCCACCAAAGAATGTGAACCAATAGATTATATGGTTGCCCGGCTTAGAAAAGGTTGGTGCAGAGTTTTATGTTTCTTTTAACTCTGTTCTCACACCCTCCAATTCTTTTAAGCATCCTCACGTCTAACCAAACTCTCATATCACATTTTTTCGCTCAATCACTATGAGAATAACTCGACCACCTGAGTTATCTCCCCCACTCTTTGATGGAGACCCCTCACTCATTTCTCAAGGATAACTTCTTGGGTAGGATTGCCGGTTCTGGAAATCCATAGAAGTTCTGTTAAGCTCACACATCCCATGAAATAAGTTTCCTAAACATGAAAGTACAATGATTCAACGAGTGAATCAATGAGCCAAAACGAAGCATGCTCGAACACATATATATGAATATAGGAGCATAAGAATTTCGTCAAACAAGTATATGAAATGAAGAACATGAATGATATAAACTTGTTTGAGAAAACTGATTCATCATATGAGGTGAGATATGTTTTTGAAAAACTATGGTTCACCAAACGAATGATTATCTATACGAACAAGATATAGATATAGTATTGAAAAACGTATCTGATCAAATGAAAGATGAAATACAAATAGGAGATAGCAAACGAGTGTATTACCACCGAAAAGTATGAACATATAGAGACGTGGTAATAACTAAGTCAAAAGAAGCTAAACCGGTGTGTATGAATACTTGAAAAGTATATGAAAAGATAATATGCAAGTATTAATCTTTGGAAACACACGGTTAGAAAATATCCGTCAATTCATCATGATATGAAAACATGGAAAATCACACTTCTAATTCGAAAAAATCATTTGAGAATCGAGAAGTGAGTTTGAACATTTAAAAAGATTTTTCATACCTGAAAGTTGTTCGTCTTTCATATATGTAAGCATTAAAGCTTATTTGAACTCTCCCGCTAAAAATGATATCTCGTTTAAGAACTCCCCCTCAAATGGATAATCTGCAAAACAAAGAAGAAATTGGTATTCATTGAAAATGAATCCTTAGATGTTAGTCAGATAGTATCCAATCCAGAATAATTAAGCAACTCCCGATTAAATTAAGATGTGAAACAGATTTAAGTAGGACTAAGCATGCCAAGCTTGCTAACCAAAAAGTTAAAACGCTTTTCATCTAAAGGTTTAGTGAAAAGGTCAGCAAGTTGGTAATCTGTTTGAACAAAAAACATCTCGATGTTACCTTTCTCCACATTGTCTTTGATAAAATGATACCGGATGTCGATGTGTTTGGTCTTGGAATGCTGAACCGGATTTGACGTTATCGCAATGGCGCTTTCCGAATCACAGTAGATAGGGACTCTCTTCAACTTGTAACCATAATCTAGTAGTTGTGTCTTCATCCAAAGCACTTGCGAACAACAACTTGGGCGGCCACATATTCTGCTTCGGCCGTAGAAGTGGAGACGCAATTTTGCTTTTTCGAAGTCCAACTAACAAGTTTATCACCTAAAAACTGACATGATGCAGAAGTGCTTTTCCTATCCAGTTTGCAACCACCATAATCTGAATCTGTAAAAGATATTAGCTCAAAAATAGAATCTTTCGGATACCAAAGACCCATCTCTGGAGTGCCTTTGAGATACCGTAAAATCCTTTTAACTGCCGCAAGGTGTGACTCTTTAGGATTAGCTTGAAACCTAGCACAAAAACATGTTGAGAACATAATATCTGGTCTAGTCGCAGTGAGGTACAAAAGAGAACCAATCATGCTTCTGTAAATCTTTTGATCAACAGATTTACCGGCTAAATCAGGACCTAAAAGATTTCCAGTTGACATTGGTGTTTTAATTGGAGAACAATCAGTCATGTTAAACTTTTTCAACATATCTTTAATATATTTTGACTGATTTATAAAGATGCCATCAGGATTTTGTTTGACTTGAATTCCTAAAAAGAAATTCAATTCACCCATCATGCTTATTTCAAACTCTGTCTCCATGATTTTAGAAAATTTTGTACACAACTCTGGATTAGTAGAACCGAATATAATGTCGTCAACATAAATTTGATCTAAAAGCAAGTCATCACCTTCTTTCTTCAGAAAAAGAGTAGTATCGATCGTACCTCGTTTGAATTCTTTGGATAAGAGATGATTAGTCAGAGTTTCATACCATGCTCTTGGAGCTTGTTTTAAGCCATACAAAGCTTTGTCCAAGATGCATACATGATCAGGAAAATCTGGATCGACGAACCCCTCAGGTTGCTCTATATAGACCTCTTCATGCAAGACTCCATTCAAAAACGCAGATTTGACATCCATTTGAAACACCTTGATGTTCTTGTGAGCTGCATAGGCCAGAAAGATTCGAATTGTCTTGATCCTCGCTACTGGTGCAAAAGTCTCATCATAGTCAATACCTTCTTGTTGAGAGTAACCTTTAGCAACCAATCGCGCCTTGTTTCTGACAATCAGTCCGGATTCATCTTTCTTATTTCTGAAGATCCACTTGGTTTTAATGATTGATTTATCTTGCGGTCTCGGAACCAAGCGATACACTTTGTTTCTTTTGAATTGTAGAAACTCTTCTTGCATTGCTAATAGCCAATCAGAATCTTCTAATGCTTGAGAGACATTCTTTGGTTCAATTACACTCAAGAAACTTTTGTATAGGCAGTAATTTGCAGATGCAAATCGCGTTTTAACACCATCATTGACATCACCAATCACATTGTAGAGTGGATGTGCTCTTGTCCATTTCAACTGAGCAGGAAGAATTGCAAGATCATCTAGATTGTTCTGACTATCATTTTCATCAATGATTGCAGGAATCTCTGACTGATCATCGGGGGTTAACTCTGATTGCTCAACACTTGGAACTGGAATAGCCTCATCAGAGTTAGAGTTAGAACAAATATTCTCCGATGGTCCGGAATCATTCACACTTGAAGGTTCTGGGACATCGTGAATATCAACTCTTGGATTTCTGGAAAGAATAAGATCTTCATTATCTGCACAAATATCCAGAAAAGCATCCATAAACAATAAATCGAGTTCTGAACTATTTGGATCAGTAATAGAATCAGAAGTCGTAGTAGAAGCTTGACTATGAATTCCGAGTTCTGAACTGCTATGTTCAGAAGTCATTGACACGGTTTCATCAAAGGTCACATAAACGGTTTCCATAACCATCTTGGTTCTTTTGTTGTAGACCCGGAAAGTCTTCGACGTTAGCGAATAACCAAGAAAGTATCCCTCATCGGCTTTCTTGTCAAACTTACCGAGATTGTCACGGTTATTGAGAATGTAACACCTACAACCAAAAACATGAAAAAAATTGACATTAGGAACTCGACGGTTGATTATATGATAAGGAGTTTTCTTGAAGCGCTTATTGATGATGGTTCGATTTTGTGTAAAACAAGCCGTTGAAACAGCTTCGGCCCAAAAAGTAAGAGGTAATCCGGAGTAAGCTAGCATTGTTCGTGCCGCTTCCACTAAGGTTCGGTTTCGTCTTTCTACAACTCCATTTTGTTGTGGAGTATAAGCACCTGAAAAATTATGAGAAATACCAACAGATGTTAGATAAGCATCTAAAGTAGCATTTTTAAATTCAGTGCCATTATCATTCCTAATCTTTCGAACTGGAAGTTGCAAAAGAACTTGGATCCTCTTGATAAACTTTATGATCAACTGGGGAGCTTCAGATTTCATTCTCAGAAATTCTAGCCACGTGTACCATGAGTATTCATCAACCATAACTAGAATGTACTTCTTTCCACTAATTGATTGAATTCTCATCGGTCCGCATAAGTCCATGTGGAGCATTTCGAGTGGTGATTGACACGAAGATTCTGTCTTTGACTTGTGAGAACTTCTCTTCATCTTTCCCATTTGACAAGCCGGACATAAAGAATCTCTATCAAATGTCAACTTTAGAAGACCTTTCACCAATCCACCATTAGCTAGTTTGCTAATATCTGAGAAATTTTGATGAGAAAATCTTCTATGCCATAGCCAACTTTCGCCTTTTGTTGCCTTTGAAAACAAACAAACTGGTTTCGACGAATCTATCACCGGAAAGTCAACCACATAGAGATTGTAAAACCATCTCCCTTCAAAAATCTCAACACCATCACTATTAATGATAAGACAGTTAATGATGGAAAATAGAACAATGTTATAACCATCACAAAACTGACTTGCACTAAAAAGATTATGACTTAACCCCTCAACATAAAGTACCTTCTTTATGGATACCTTACCATTTGTAAGAATGCCGTAACCTTTGATGACCCCTGTCGTCTTATTCCCAAAACTAACTGTTCCTCCTGGTCGTTCCACATAATTGTGCAACAACTCCTTGTAGCCAGTCATATGTCTTGAACAACCGGAATCGACATACCACATATGCCTGGCTTGTAGAAACATGTTAGTTCATCTTGGCAACCCATATCCAAATGGGTCCTTTCTTGTTAGTCTCATACATCTTTAACAAATCAGAAGATGAACCTAAAATCTTACAGTTTATACCAGACTTTGAAATTTGTGCATTCAATAAATCTTTAGGAATCCATTTGCACACAAATTTCACATCTACTGATTTATCTTTTGCTTTTGAATGATTTTTCTTTTTAGCACTAAACACTTTAACATGATGATTAAATGAGTAAGCACGAGATTTATCATGAGAAACACCACTAGATCTCTTCTTTTTAACATCCCCAGAGTTCAAAGAAAAAGAATTATCACCACAATGAGTACAATGCAAACGTTGCATAGCAAAAAACATCAAGGCAGACTCAAATGAGTTTTGACACTTATTGAATCTAACATTCAGATTACATTTATTTGCATTGTCAAATGACGTCTTTTTAACAAAACTCTCATTTGTAGCAAAATGCTTTTTCTTCTTTGAATCTTTCTTCTTCCACCCTAGGACATGTCGTTTAAAACTTTTTAAATCTGTAGAATCAGAAGAACTAGAGTTAATAGGTGTCTTAGGAACTGAACATACATCAGATGAATCTTTTGAAGATGTTTCAAGTGTAGCACAAGACGTACTTCCTACCTCAAAAGTACTTGCATCAAAATTAATTGAACAAGTTTCAGACTTTGACAAAGTACATGAGGATTTCTCATCTTTTGAAATTCCACTATCACTTGAAACGTTTACAACATTTGATTTATCTTGTGTACCAGACTTTGGTTTTTCAAAAACAGCACCAAATTCCACATCTGGTAGTTTGAGTTCTGATTTAAGGATATCACCTTCAACCATACTATCTAAACTTTTGTACACAAGATAACCATCTTTGTCAATAACAGCATATGTAATTAAATCAGTGACTTCAGGCTTAAAAGTTTGATCAAAACAAGGTGGAGTATCTTGAGACTCAAACATGGGGTTTGAAATAAAATTTATCTTTTGCTCTTCAAAACCCTCTTCAATATCATCATCATTATCAGAATCAAAACATGGTTTGGTCTCATCAGAATCAGACTCATAATCAGAAACGCTTTTATTTTCTGAAAGAGTATTACCTTGTATAAATTCAGAAAGATTTTCACAATCCGTTTCTTTTTCAAGTTCACTTGTCTTATCTTCATATTTAGGAGTAGATTCAGACGTCTTTGACTCATTTTCAATATCTTTACTAAGCGTTTCAGATTCAGTTGAAAAAGACTTTTCATCTTGAGAATACAAAGAAACACACTGAGTATGAGAAAACTCGGGTGTTCTTGTTTGATAACTTTGATTTAAATCATCATATTAAAAATCACATGTGAAATCAAAGTTATTCTTTCTCTTTGGCTTTGAATCTGAAAAACTATCACTTGAGTCATCAATAACTTTTTCTTTACCTTTATCCAAAGAATCAGATAATGAACTACCAGATTTAACAAATGTCTCATTTAATTTTGGAAAACTTAAGTTATCAAACTGATAAAGACCTTTAGGGGCTTTCTTTAAAACATCAATTTCAGGTAAACCTAACCCCATTTTCGGATTGTAAAATCTAGTATCTTTTAGATTATTTGTCAAAAGCTTAAGCGTCTGTTGAGTCTGACCTCTTTTGATATTAAGATCCTCCAATTGTTTTATCTTGGCATAAGCCTCAGATCTATCTTGAAAACACACTTCATATTTGATCATATATTCAGCTTTTTCAGACTCCAAATTTACTAAAGCACTCTTCATATCAGAAATTTGAGATTCTAGTTTGGCTTTCTCTTTCCTAATCTCATTCTTTTCAAGCTCACGATCATCAGCTAAACATTTATATTACTCACATTCATTACTGAATTCAATGACTCGAGCTCTTTCGAACTTAATCTTTTCCTTCAAGTCATCAAATTCAGCTTTTAAAATTAAAAACTGTTCTTCTAAAGAGCATTCATCATTATCAGACAAATCCGAGTCAGAAGGAGTTTGACTTACCTCATTTGTTTCTTCGGTCTCTTTGTGAAGATTGATGGTTTCTTCCACACTCGCCATGATATTGTAATGAACTTGTGTGAAATGAGCAGAATCCTCATCATCAGAAGTATCATCATACCAACATTCTTCTTCCGCCATCAAGACTTTACCTTCACTCTTGCGTTTCGCAAGTTGAGCCTTCTTAGAGTAGTAGTCAAAATCCCTGACTTTCGGTGCTCTACAATCTTTGACAAAATGGCCTGGTTTGCCACAGTTGAAACATACATTTCCTTTCTCATCCGGGTTACCTTTCTCGTAAGTCTTCCTCTCCGGCCTTTTCTCGTATTCCTTTGGCTTGTACTTGTCTCTTTTGTAGTTCTCAAACTTGGGTTTAGAATAGAACTTCTTCTTCCCATACCTCTTGTGGATGGAACTAGACAAAAGAGCAAGTTTATCCGCAACTCTCTTCAAATCAACATCAGATTCTGAGCTATCATCCTCAACAGTTTCCGAATCAGAATCAGACAACTCGGTGACTAAGGCCTTTGAATGACTTTTCTTGTTTGAACTACTCGAGAGAACACTCTTACTCTTTTCAGTTAGAAGAGCCAACGAATCAGTAATGCTCTTCTGTTTGGTCACAATATCTTTGACCTTCACTTCATGTTGACTAAGAATGGAATATAGATCATGTAAGTCTTCTTCCGCCAAGTTCTTGTTCATTTGAAGATTAACGGAGTAGTGATCCCATTCTGGATTGAGATTTTTCAAGAACTTGAAGTTTATCTCGGAAGTAGACTTGTTCATTCCATTTCTTCTCAGATCATTCAAAATGATGTTGAATCGACTGTAAGAATCAGCAAATGTTTCTCCCTCTAAAGCCTTAAAGCCTTCATAAGCTCCGATTGCTTGGTTTAACTTCGCTTGTATTGATCTTTCCGTCCCTTGAAACTGTTTTTCCAACTCATCCCACAACTCTTTTGCCGTATTTCGACTATCAACACGATTAAACAAATCGTTCGGAATCGCCATCGTGAGTAAAGTAAGAGCTTTGTCATCAAGTTCAGCTCTAATCTTTTCAAGCTCATTGTAATGCCGAAAGAGTTTGAACACACGCCTTGGTTCAATCGCGGGAGTAGTGGCAGTCTCGGGTGTACCCGGAATATCAATGTACGGCTTAATCGGACCTTCTTGAATGCTCACCATGAGTGTCTTATCGATGTTGTTGAGAAACTGAATCATCCTCACTCGCCATTGAGGATATTCGCCAATCTGAAGTACCGGAGGCTTCGACTTTGAACCCATACTCAATAGATCTCTAGACATCTTCACAGAACTTGAAAATGATCGAAAATTCACTGAAATTGATAGATTTCTTCTGAACTTCTGGAGGTATGCAAATCTGAGGATCTGTAACTAATCTGAACACTTCTTTTGATCAAGGTAAATGTTAGTGATTAAAAGTCAAAAAGTCAACTAAAAAGTCAACCGGTGAATAGTGAAATCCCGAGAAAAAATATTTTTCAAAAATTTGAAAGTTGAATTTGACTGCAAAATTGAAAGAATAGTACAAAAACTCAACCTCTCGGAAATCACCAAAATCTCGGAAAAACCGGCATTTTTCGGGAAAAAATGACCTTCTTAAAAACGACTGAACTTTTTCACCGTAGAATCAGATAGGAAGTCTAAAAAATTTTACGTGAAAAAGTGCCCGAAAAACGCTTCCAGACTTTTTTTTTTGTTACTTAAAAGAATCCGATTCGGAAAACACTATATTCCGATTCGGATTTTTCAATTTTCCGAATCGGAAAATGTGATTTTCCGAATCGGAAAAACAAATTTGACAAAGTTCCGAGATAAATTTCGAGTTGGTATTTGGTCAATTTCCGAATCGGAAAATGAGGTTTTCCGAATCGGAATTTGATTAATACCAAGTCGGAAAATGAGTAAAACTACCTTCGAACAAGATTTCCGAATCCAAAAATTTTCCGATTCGGAAAACTTCAAAATTCCGATTCGGAAAATTTGTATATTCCGTTTCGGAATTTATGAATATTCTGATTCGGAATATATGAATATTCCGATTCGGAATATATGAACACCAGTTCGGAAAAACGAGCAAAAACCGAGCAGAAGGTAAAAAAATTCAAAAATTACTGCTCAAATCATCAAATTTTGACTCAAAATCACTCACAAACACAGTAAAAACATCATTTTAACCACAAACAATCAAATTCACATGCAAACAATGATCAAATGAAGAACATCAAACCTCAAAATACCATTTTCGAAAAAAAACACAAAAAGCTCAAGAAATCATACCAATTTCAACGAATTTACAGCTCTGATACCACTTGTTGTTCCAGATTCAAGTTCTAATCAACATGCAACAACTAGAGAATGAATTGAGAAGCCATTTGTCATTGATTCTTGGATGAAAAGTTTACACACACTATTTACACCAAGAAGACACACACTAAAGCTCTCAAACACTCTCAATTCAATCTCACTTTACAATTTTGCACGTATGCATGATTCACTTCCAAAAGAACTAACTTTGGGTATTTATACCCAAACATCTAAACCCTTACACTATTGAACAAGTACACAATCTACCCTAAGAAAGTAAAACTATTACAAAGTACATATAAAGCAAGTAAACAAACAAAGCAAGCTTTGACTTCTTTGACCACTTTGACTTTGCCTTTGTCTTCACTTTGAGCACCAACTTGTGATCTCGGATACAATCCGATTTTGCACCCAACACATTGATTGCAACGACACCGGCAAGGCCATGTGGGACGAGATCAGAAGTTTAATGCATGGAACGGAGAAAGGCATTCAAATGAAGAGAACAAACCTCCTGACCAAGTTTGCCACCTTTAAGGGTCGTGAGGGAGAACTTCTTGAAGACACTTATCATAGGTTCTGCACTATGATTAATGAGCTAAGGAAAAACAATCTCAAGAAGTCTCAGTTGGACATCAACATCCAATTTATCAACTCACTTAGGTCTGAATGGAGAAGATTTGCCTCCAACATCCAACAAAACCGCAATTTGGAGGATCTTGACATCCATGAACTTTTTGAGCTACTCAACCATAATCAAGATGAAGTGTTAGAGATTTTGGGGACAGAAAAGAAAACTGAAAAGTATGCTGATCCTTTGGCATTGGTTGTAGATAGAAGGCATTATCACTCTGGGAAATCAATTCGTTATGAAGATGACTACGATGTTCCTTCTGATACCGGTGAAAAAGGAAGCGAATCTGATGAAGAAATGAATGACATGAAGATGGACATGCCTTGTTAGCTGAAGATGAAGCCTGGTTACAGATGTCCAGTGATGATGAGGAAAGAGGACTTGTCTGCATGCTTGCTCAAGATGACGCATGGAATGTGGATAGTGATGAAGGAAAGGAAGATCAACTGTGCTTGATGGCTGATGTAGAGGAACAGTATTCAGAAGACAGTGATAGGGATTACAATGATGTTGACTCAGATCATTCCGATTCATCTTCTGAGGTACTCCCTGACCCATACATTGAACTTGAAAATCAAGTAAAAAGTCTCGCACAAAAGGTATCTGAGTACGAAAATAAGATCAAACAAGCTAACAAACGAACCACAATTGTTGAATCCAAATTAGCTAGTGAGTATGCCTTAGTTGTAAAATTCTCTACTGAATTAGCTCATTCCAAAGAAAAGGTAACCACTCTTACTCTTGCAAACAAAACCTTAGAAGATAAAGTTGCCAGTCTGAATGATAACATCTCAGACTTGCAAAAGAAGCTTCACGAGGCTGAAGTTTTGAGTAGAGAAAGTTTACAAAAATATGAAGTGATTTTTGCTCAAAGAACAAACCTTTTTGCTAAAATAAAAGACATGGAGGACAAATTTTTAAAGAGAGGCCAGACTGATCAAACCATTCACATGAATCAACCCAAAGAGTTCAATTATTACAATCCAAAAGAAGGCATTAGATATAAAAGTCCATGCTACCTGAAGCGTGCCAT
The DNA here is from genome assembly GCA_030169165.1 of Centaurea solstitialis. Taxonomy (NCBI): domain Eukaryota; kingdom Viridiplantae; phylum Streptophyta; class Magnoliopsida; order Asterales; family Asteraceae; genus Centaurea; species Centaurea solstitialis. The sequence continues at coordinate 47,520 of JARYMX010000136.1, forward strand.
ATCCAAGACTCCTACCTTGTATGATCTGAGGTACATGAGTCTTGGATACAAAATTATTTTCATGAAAGAGTCTGATGACCCTGAACAGTTGAAGGAAATTGAGAAGAAAGAAAAAGCTAGAAAAACCAAACAATCATTTCCCTTCAACTATTCATCTCTGAATGCCAGTTATGCAACGCATGAGATTCCTTTGTCTAAGGACTACACGCCTAGCTATACTGAGGATGAGATGAATCAGGAAGTTCCAATCCTTGAAAAAGTTTACAAAGATAACCAAACCTTTTATGAAAAAAGGATTGCTAAACTGGAGGCTGAGCTAGAGGATGAGAGGCGCATGAGCCTTAGGGAAAAGGACCTATTCTTGAGTAAAATCAATGAATTGGAGAAAGCCCTTGATGCGGTAATTATCGTATATAAAAAGCGTAACAAGTTTTAACCTCTAATGCCTAGTCACTGTCTTACCACATATACAGGCAAGCGTACCTGATCGTGAGTAATATAGTGTAGGAAAGTCCAGGTATCGTATCTACCACTGGGAACGGTCAAGTTTTATAGACTATTAATCTGAACTAGTTTAATTAACCTAAAGCTTTTTGGGGGTTTTGTTTTTAGAAAAGTATTTTGAAATATAAAAGACAAATAATAAATTAACCTAACCAAGAACTGGAAAACTGATGAACAGACATACATTGGAGATAAGTGAATCCATTATGGTTTACTTTCATAAGACATAGATGTATGATTATTGTCAGAATTTAAGCAATAAAGCACCCGAACATGTATATCTAAGATTATCAACTAGGCCTCGGTCCTCCTAGTTCCAATACTAGGTCGTTTGTCAGGCAACCTAACACCGGAAATCCGATTCTAATTCTATTGCATGGTGTTCTTCCCTCAGGTCACTCTCGGTCCAAGTAACCACTTAACACAACTCTCTTGGTCAAGGGTAGGTTAAGGTAGGTTGATTATCCTTTCGGAGTCTATCTATTTTGATCCAACAGATACACCCAACCAATGAGTTCAAATAACCAAACAATATAATTCAGAACGGAATCAAACAACATTCAACAAATCATGCATCTAATTAATAAACTGAAATTCAAAGTATTCAAACCGTAATAGGCACACAAGAGGAATCAACACATAGACATGTCAATTACAAATGCTTAGACAAACCAACTAAAGACCGGTCGATTTGGCGTAGCATCCCCTCGAATCATCTCCTCCGTAGCCATTCATCAAGCCTCCATCTTCTCGGGTTGGAAACCCTAGGCGGCTCCCAACATCCTAAACTAAGAGAGTACTGAATGTCTGAATTTCTGGATGATCCCACTGAATGACCCAAAGGCTGCTTTTATAATAAGCTCGTCAGAAGCCTTTTCACGTTCGCGAAACGGCAAGCTTGGCGGTGCGAAACACTTACAAACAAACCCTAATTTTCTAGAAGCTTCCGAACGAGAAAATCCGAGCTTCGCGGCGCGAGCTCCTTCTTCGCGGCGCGAGCCTACGCCTCGTGGCGCGAGCTGAGTTCTTCGCTGCGCGAGTGATGTAAAGTCAGCTTCCGAGATCTTCCAAAATATTCTCCTTGCCTTATTTGTTGAAGATTCGTCTTTTGGAGGAATTTATCTGTCTTTGAGAGTAAGAAAGCAGTCTTAGGAGCCAAGAAAAGTCTGAATTTCCAAAGCTTGCACAAAAGTCTCCTTTTTGACGCTTTTCACCCTCTTTTTATACTTTTACGCTTAAGCACCTCCAAAACCTACAAAATCAGGATTTACACCTTTTTAAGTCAAACAGTATCATAATTACTCTCAAAATGAAGATAAAAGTGGGGAATTGATGCGAGTAAAATATGTATAATTTTGGAGTTATCAAAATTCCCACACTTAAGATTTGCTTGTCCTCAAGCAAACATCTGATAAAACAAGAAAGATAACGACAAACTTATTCTCCACCCATGATCATGCTTTGAAAGAACAAGGATAGTCGCAAGAAATCAAACACAATTCAGACACCAATCAAAGCCTCACAAGTCATCAAAGTCATGCTCAACCTTTTACCCTCACAAAGTATGTATCAAGTGTATCTCTCAAGGGGTAATATGTTATATATAGTGATCACACCGATACTTGACATCTTACCAAACGCATATGCTTGTCACCAAATCTCATCTCCACCACTGAAAAGTTGTCAACCGTGAAGAGGACTTTAGGGTTGTAATGTTAGGCTAAGGGTTAAGGGTAGGATAAAGGATATATTTAAGTGACTAAGGTTTTGCAACAAAAACTTGAAAACTCAATCAGTAATGATCCAAACAGTGAACAGTCTGACTTTCAAACAATGAAGCTTTTGGGATGAGCATTCTCTTTTCTTTTAGAATCGGCCTAAGCCTATGGCTTATTTGGGGCACAAATTCTTTTTCAATCTTTTCAGCTCATATTCTTTTCTTTTTGTATTTTCGACTCTTTTGATATTTCTTTTCTTTTCTGAGTCTCAAATATTTTCTTTTCTCCTTTTTTTTTCAGAGCAGCAACTATGTTGCTTTTGGGCTCTTTTTACTCTCAATCCCACAAAAACTGTCAGATATGAAAAACTGGATCAAAACATCTCAAGATTCAAATTTAAGTTACGGCCAAAAGATAGATAAAACAATTAGGCTCAAGGGTAAAGTGTATAGTGGGTAAAGAAATGAAAAGGCTAAGGCTCAAAATGGTTACAAGGGAATAAAGTGTTAAAGATGAACACTTTTCAATCAAAGGCTAGGCAAATCAGATAACCTTATAATGAGATTATCTGACGAAGGCTAAAAGGGTTAGAAACGAAGGCCTCTATCAGTGCAATGGTGATAAATACTTCTCTTATGTGATCTCGACAAGCATTCAAAGTGACAAGTTCTACTTGGTTCAAAGTCGGTATCCTCACAGAAATGAATAAATATAACAATTCAGGCTCAAACTCTCAAGGAACAGGGTAAGGATCACTCATGGCAATTAGCATACACATGACTTTTTCAAACTCATAAAAACTCCAAAAAGTATCATCCTATATGCAAGACTCTTTTGACTTCCACAAAATTTTGAAAAGATCATGGATTTCGAAAATATTTATGCCTTATAATTCAGATAATATCAGATAAGCAATTAAGCACAATAAGGACAAACAAGCGAAAGTTTACTTAACCCCCCTTCCCACACTTAAAAATTGCAGTGTCCTCAATGCAATAACAATTAAAGCATGTATGCAGAAAGGTAAAAAGATAAAGAACGAATACTGCCTGGGTTAAGGAAACTGCAGCTCCGATGAACTACTGAAATCTGATTCGTACAACTGATTCGAAGGTCTACACACCAAATCTGAAAAACTAAAAACAAAAACACACAAACTAAAAAGGAAAAATAAAAATAAAAATAAAAAGATAGTACGGTACAACCAAATCGAACATCAATCCATAACAAATCATCGAACCAACTAGTCAATGGGTCCCGTGAAATGGTCCCACCACTGTTCATAACTCTCATAACCTGGAGGACTCGGGTCCTATGGATGCGGCCCAAAGCATAGGAACTCGTGCTCGCCTGATGCAGTTCTATGGTTCATTCGGTGACGCTACACACATCAGAAAGCTAATGCACATACTTGATAAAAATGAAGGTTTCCTTCCCACACTTAGTTGTTGACCATACTTTATTAAATTACTAAAGAGATGGGAACCTACAAAAATTTTAAAAGCCAAGAAATTTTGACCAATAGGTTCCCACACTTAGAATTTAATCTATCCCCTGACAAAACATAAATTAAGCAAAAAGGATAATATCAAAAGTTTTAGCAAGTCATGCAAAAATTGGCCGAAAACATAACTCACCGAAACAATTTGATAAAAGTGCCTTCAACTACTTAGTGCAAGAAGAAACCGCTATTAAAACACGTATCAAGAACACACACTTCCAACAATCTTCCCACACTTAGTGTTTGACCGTATTTTTCCATTTTGAAACCGATGGGAACCATAAAAAAAATATTTTCTTAATTGGTTCGGGGTTCCCACACTTAGAATCTTGCAAAAGTTGGCGTTTTAAAGATAAGCATAAAATGCCGCCAAAAACTTGAGTTTTAAACCGAGGTGAAAAACTGCAAAATTCCTAAAATCGATTACGGTCACAACACCAAAAAGTGGAACGATAAAGTTTCAAAACAAACCAAGGCAACAATTCAAGAAGTAGCAAATAACCAACGAGCATATCCAAAAACAAACCTCATGCCTTTCGCCAAAATGAAAGATTGCATCTTCCCGTTAATAATTGACCACATTTTATAAAACCAAAGTGACGGGAGCCCGTTTTCAAAAATATGTAAACTTTAAGTTTTTACGCAAAGTGGGTTCCCACACTTAAAAATTTTACCATCTAGTTTTTCAAAAACAATTTGTACCCAAAAAAACCAAAAACTTGTTTAGATGGTAAAATAGGCTTCAAGCATTGTCGTTCAAAAACTTGTTTACTTGTAAAATAGCTAGTGCTTGGAAGCTTTGAAAAACGGTCAATGTACCAACGAGGAAGATGATATCTTGAACAAACGGCGCAAGAAGCAAGAGAGAAATGACAGAATCCTAAAAATCGCGACTTTAAAACTGGGTCTGTCACTTGCTCGCGGCGCGAGCCTATACCTACGCGGCGCGAGGGATTAAAAAGGGGCACGTGACAGATAAAGTCGAGGCTCACGGCGCGAAAAGAAGGCTCGCGGCGCGAAAGTCGAAAGAAATTACATTTTTGGTCCCTGAACTCTTCTCGCGACGCCAAACTAGAAATTTCGCGAACGCGAAATGCTTTCTGTCCAAGTTCGAATAAAAAATTTTGTTCAAAAATCGATTTGGTTGATTCCCTTTGACTCTACTGACCTAAACTTAACTAAAACTAAAAGAAAAACTGAAAAACGACAAAACACGGGTTGCCTCCCGAGAAGCGCTTGTTTTTGTCATGAGTCTCGAGCCTGACTCCGGGGTTATGCACCCTCGATTGAAACCAAACACCCTCCACTTGCAATCAAGCAAGGGTGAAAGTAGTGGTACATACCTGGGCTTACCGGTTTACCTTTGTGTGATCTACCAGGTAGAGTTGCGCACCACTTATCGCTCCGATTTGTGTTCCGTTTCTTTGCAGAATGAGTGTACGGGATTGGTATCTTTGGAACCAGATCCTTTAGATACTCCATTATGCGCGTTGGTTCAACTAATTGCTTTTGGCAACTGGCTTCCCAAAAAGGATCTTCGTACCGATCAACCTGATAGAACAAAGACTCATTGTTAGTATCATCACACTCAGAAATTGGGAGATTTACTTTTGGCTGAATGGGGGATAGATTTTCTTTTGGAGGTTGCTCCTCATGTCCCTCTTGCTTAAAGTCTTCGCCATCCGATTGTTCACCCATTGTTTCATCCTGTAAAATTAAAGAACTGTTAGAATCATCGGATTTAAAAATGGTTGACTTACCTTTGGTTGAGGAACGGATTGGTCCGGCGAGGCTTTTTCGGGTGTGGATTCTTCGACTTGATCATCTTGCATTAGAGTTCCATTCCATCTAGGCAGTCTTCATCATGGTATTCTTCCGTTGTATTAACCTGCCATGAAAACTTATCGTCAGAATCATCAGAATCGGACCAAGGTGGAATTACCTCTTGTTGAGTCATAGATTGATCCATTGTCAAAAGCTCTTCAATTCGTGTCGGCTCATGTGGTGTTGTAGACTCCTTGACTGTTTCCTTTCTGACTTCTTTCATCGGGGGTGATGATAATTCGACCTCCAGTTCAACAACCTGCAGATTAGGAATTTGGTCAGTTTTGAGCATAGGTTGTTCCACAACAATCTTACCTCCCTTTGTAGCGGTAAACACTTCAGCTTGTTCGTTTATTTCCACATGAGGATATGCTCCCTTGACTTCTCGAAGGATCTGGTCGGTACTTTTGTATATTCCTGCAACGAAATTCACGAACTCTCGGAATTGTTGTTCTTCGTTTGTGCTCGTCTTTCCTTGTTCTGAAAAATGATGGAACAACTTTTCGATTATTCCGCCACCTGTCTTAGATTGCGCAAGGATTGACTTCCAAGTGTGACATTCCGTTGGAGGAGCGTTTCCGCAGTTTGTGCATTTGATTTGCGGCTCATTGGATGATGAAATCCCGTTCAGCTGTGCCTGTTTGCTATCCTCCTCATCAGTGGACCAGTCTAGATAATGTGCCTCTAAGTCGTCCAGGAGCTTACGTGCTTCCGTAAGTGTCTTATAATGAAAGATACCACCACAAGATGAGTCTAACCATAATCGAGAATCGTTAGTCAACCCGGCATAAAATATATCCATCACCTCTTTATTATCAATACCATGATTTGGAAGCTTCAAGAGTAAATCCTTATATCTTTCCCATGCTTTCGCAACATGTTCTTTTCCTTGTTTAAATTGCCGAATTTCGGCTTTTATTTTATTAACCTTGGAGATGGGAAAGTACCTTGACAAAAAGGCAGATTTTAAATCTTCCCAAGTCTTAATGGATCCTGGGGTCAATCTTTTAAACCAGTCTTTTGCCCTATTTGTCAAGGTAAAGGGAAATACTCGAAGTTTTACCTCGTCTTCCGTAGCGTTGAATAGATCACAGATGTCTTCGAATGCTTCGAGGTGTTTATATGGTTCTCCGCCAGGTCTCCCGTCAAATGATATACTGAAGATCATTTTGATCAATCCTTTGTTGATCTCCATATCTGCAACACAAAAAATACCCGGAGTAGCAAGAAAATATAAAAAAGAAAAATTAAAAATTAAAAGCTAAACTAGAAAGCATATAACTTAATTGGGAATAAATTCCCAACCAAGGGTCGATTAATCAAACTAATAAAGATCAAAAAATCTAGTAACTACCGTTCCCCGGCAACGGCGCCAAAAACTTGATGCGGTAATTATCGTATATAAAAAGCGTAACAAGTTTTAACCTCTAATGCCTAGCCACTGTCTTACCACATATACAGGCAAGCGTACCTGATCGTGAGTAATATAGTGTAGGAAAGTCCAGGTATCGTATCTACCACTGGGAACGGTCAAGTTTTATAGACTATTAATCTGAACTAGTTTAATTAACCTAAAGCTTTTTGGGGGTTTTGTTTTTAGAAAAGTATTTTGAAATATAAAAGACAAATAATAAATTAACCTAACCAAGAAGTGGAAAACTGATGAACAGACATACATTGGAGATAAGTGAATCCATTATGGTTTACTTTCATAAGACATAGATGTATGATTATTGTCAGAATTTAAGCAATAAAGCACCTGAACATGTATATCTAAGATTATCAAATAGGCCTCGGTCCTCCTAGTTCCAATACTAGGTCGTTTGTCAGGCAACCTAACACCGGAAATCCCATTCTAATTCTATTGCATGGTGTTCTTCCCTCAGGTCACTCTCGGTCCAAGTAACCACTTAACACAACTCTCTTGGTCAAGGGTAGGTTAAGGTAGGTTGATTATCCTTTCGGAGTCTATCTATTTTGATCCAACAGATACACCCAACCAATGAGTTCAAATAACCAAACAATATAATTCAGAACAGAATCAAAGACAACATTCAACAAATCATGCATCTAATTAATAAACTGAAATTCAAAGTATTCAAACCGTAATAGACACACAAGAGGAATCAACACATAGACATGTCAATTACAAATGCTTAGACAAACCAACTAAAGACCGGTCGATTTGGCGTAGCATCCCCTTGAATCATCTCCTCCATAGCCGTTCATCGAGCCTCCATCTTCTCTGGTTGGAAACCCTAGGCGGCTCCCAACATCCTAAACTAAGAGAGTACTGAATGTCTGAATTTCTGGATGATCTCACTGAATGACCCAAAGGCTGCTTTTATAATAAGCTCGTCAGAAGCCTTTTCGCGTTCGCGAAACGGCAAGTTTGGCGGCGCGAAACACTTACGAACAAACCCAAATTTTCTGGAAGCTTCCGAACGAGTGATAGGGTTAATATTTTAACCCTTTTGAACCAACTTTATTAGCCATTTTTTAGTTAATACATCAAATTGTTAGCTATTTTTCTTGTTAAAAATTGTTTCTCTTCATATATTTCCGCGGGATACAAATATATATAGCTTCACACAATTAATGTCGCAAAGCTTACGATTGCTTTCTTATATTTTCAGCATAGCACTCATGGATCATCGGGATTTCTTCTTTTGGTGTTGGGCTAAGAATCATTAACGGGCTGCTGCTGTTGGGCCGAATGGAATGCTGCTGTTGGGCCAGCTGCTGATGGGCCGAATGGATGCTGAAAAAGAAAAGCCCAATACAAGTTTTTTTTGATGTTATAGTCTTTTGGCCCATGATCCATGGTGAAAAACTAGTATATATATGTGTGTAACTCTTGAAGAAAAACACACAATCTTTTGCCATCATCCTTTTAGTTGTTCCTTTAGAAACACTTAGTCACTCACTCTTTGAAGTTTGTATTGGTAACCGAGTTTCGGGTTCTCTTCGTGGAAGGACCGAAATCGGGTTTGTAAGCAAGACAATACTTGGTCTAAACCAAGCTTCCGGGTAATTTTGGAAATAGTGGTTAAATGCCCGAAAGCACTACCAAGTATTAATATTAATATTAAAAGTTATTTACTTAGTCTTTGTTGTTCTTGTTCAAATCATTAACTCATAAGTTTTGTTTATGATATCGTTTATCATAATTTACATGATATATACATATATATATAGTCTTTCTTTTACATTACTTACGGACTAATCATTATATCTTATATAACTGTATTTACTTACGCACTCATAGTGATAACTGGTCATTTTTCCAGTATACCTTTCTACCAACTGCTTTAATTCTCACTGGTCACTTCCAGTAATTGCACCTTATCAACTATCTTAATTATAGCATCTGATAATTGTTTCTGTTGTACTAACATTCTCTTGTCCAACTGATTATCAGAAAAAATATATAGCTGTAAAACACACCCAAGTATGATAGCCTAATTCCATAGCTTGGGGTGTAAGGTTTAATTTGGAATGAATCTTTGGTAAAGAAAACAGTCTTTTATATAAACTCAATTTTTGCCACTTCAAGTTTAAATGTCTCATTAAAGATTGTCCTTGGATTTTTACCGGTTAACCAGATGTACGAAAATGCGGTACCTTTTCAGAAGTTACTAAAATGTTATTTTGGGGATATATGAGTGGGTGACAACACTCGTTGCTATTATCTCACGTCTTTAACATTTCATTAAAGAGTATGTCTAATAATTAACTAGTAATAATCCAATGACATGAAAATGTGTTAGTCTCTTAAGGGGCTACAATTGGCACTATTCCTGAAGTTGGTATCAGATCTAGTATCCCATTAAAGATTATAACTAATTATTTAACGATGAGTCAGATGCATGAAAATGTGTTAATCTTTCAGAGGTTACGTAAGTGTTGATTTTTAATATATTTTAACATTTCATTAAAGATTGCATTTAAAACTCATCGATAAATAATTGGGCTATATGAAAATGCGGTAACTTTTCAGAAGTTACCTGGATATCATTTCTGCATAATTGAGTTTATTAAATTACTTATTCTCCAATTTATCTATTTTTATTCCAACTAAAAGACTTTACACCCCTTGCTCTTTTTTATAATTGTTCTCTTACCGTAGCTCATAATCAACCAACCAATCAAATACTTTTTCATCCAAACCCCATTTGAAGTTAACTTTCACAAAAACTGAATCTCGAAAGATTGTTTTCACCGCTTCCCTGTGGGATCGATATCTGGTACTTGTACCATTTTATTACTTGTTTTTAGAAAAACGACAGTAATTGGAGGTTTATACTTGGACCGAAGGTTACTTGTTTTATTTCTTTTGCACACCTGTTTTTTGGGCACCGTTTGTTCACATAATAATTAAAACATAAAAAGAACAAAAGGGGGTCCTGAAATCAGACGAACAAGTTTTTGGCGCCGCTGCCGGGGAAGCAACAAAGCAATTTTTCAATTTTAGTTTTAGAGAGTTAATTTTTCTACCACCTTTTTGAAAAAAAAGAATTTATATACAATTATATATTTTCGAAAAACAAAACACAAAAAGTTTTTTTTTTTAGTTTATGCCAAGAAAACCACGTGGGGAATTTTTCAATCTAGACCTCGATATCGAAAGAACTTTTAGACGTCGTAAAAAGGAGCAAAGAAATTTGCAAGCTTCTACTTCGTCTACAATGGAAGAAGAAAACGTATTTTTAGAGGAACTGCCATTTCCTGGAAACCCACCTGATGGGAGGTACAATAATGATGGTCTACCTCCACCTCCTGGAGGTAATGGTAGAAATCGGCTGCAAGACATCCAACCACGTGTGGCAGAACCACATGCTGGTCCTGTACCTATCATTCAGGAACCTGGACCACAAGTTCAGCAAGAAAATCCAGTTAATGGAATTTTACGAAATCCTCCACCACCTCTTAATAATAATCAACACATTGAAGATGCAGAACAACACATCTTTCGTTTGGCCAATTCCAAAGACAACAGTATGATGGATTATGCTATTCCTATTGTACATCAGTTGCAAACAGGAATACGTGATCCAACATGCAATGTCCCGCATTTTGAGCTAAAAACTGTGATGTTTCAGATGTTACAAAATAATGGTCAATTTGCAGGATTGTCAAAGGAAGACCCACATGCTCATCTCAGATCTTTCTTAGAAATTGCAGGATCATTTAGACTTCGAGGAATATCTGATGACGCTTTAAAATTAAAACTTTTTCCTTTTTCATTAAGTCATCATGCCAGAGCATGGTACACTTCTTTGAAACCAAACTCTATTTTTACTTGGGATCAAATGGCTGAAGTATTTTTAAAAAAAATATTTTCCACCATTGAGAAATGCTCAGTCTAGAAATGAGATCTGTACTTTCAGACAAGATGATGATGAAGCAGTTCCCACAGCTTGGGAAAGATTTAAAGAATTGTTGAGAAAATGCCCTCACCATGGCATTCCCTACTGCATTCAGCTAGAGACATTTTATAATGGCTTGAATTACCCAGCCAGACAAATGCTCGATGCTACTGCAGGAGGAGCTTTTACTGCAAGTTCTTACAATGAAGGATACAATATCCTTGAAAAGATTTCAAACAACAATGGACACTGGGCAGACTCTCGTGCAAAACCTTTACAACTACCTGGTACCAAGGATGATGGTAGTTATTCAACACTTGCTAGTCAAGTACGTGATATGGCAGTGATGCTTAAGAATCTCACTACTAACAAGCAAGTGGTGGGCTAGTATTAACACCCCTGAACCATCAGAGCTACCTGTCCAATGTGCCTATTGTGGAGAAAATCATCTTTTTGATAATTGTCCTGGAAATCCGGAAAAAGTCAATTACATTGGTAATAATGACAAGACTGGACCTTTTTCACCAACTTACAATCCTGGATGGAGAGATCATCCACATTTAAAGTGGAACAGTCCTACTCTTAACCCACAGTTACCTAGGATACAGGGTCAGACTAACCAGTATCCTCAACAGCAGAGACAGTCCAATTTTCAAAACCAAGGACAGTCACATTTTCAAAATCAAAAGCGTGTTCATTTTCAAGATGAAGAACCTCCTAGATTCCAACACACTTCACACAACCACTCATAGAATCACCAACAGACCACCTCTCCTAGATATCCACCAACACAAAACCAACAGGCTGAGCCTTCACTAGAAGCCATGATGAAAGGATTTATTTCTCAAACCCAAGCATCAATCAAAAATCTTGAGACCCAAGTGGGTCAGATGGCTCTAGAAATTAGGAATAGGTCGGCTGGCTCTTTACCTAGTGACACTGAGATTCCTCAGAGACCAGGAAAAGAGCAAGTTAAAGCTGTGACTTTAAGAAATGGAAAAGACTTGAATAAGTCTGAAAAGAAGGATGGAAGTCCTAAAAGGGACTTTGCATCATCTTCTACACTGACAAGACATGACTCTCCTACTCCAGTAGAGTCAGATTTTACATCACCTGTCCCTGACTTTCCACTTATGTCTCCTGTAACATCTACAGGACCCCAAATGACAGAATGGAGACCTCAGAAGAACATCAGTAAGGATGTGTCACAATCTGGTGATAGTCCCAAGATAATTAGTGACACACTTCCCAAGGAGACAGACACCACTTTATCCACCACTGTGATGAAGCCTGTCTCTGTCACACCTTCACCATCACCATCACCTACACCTCAAAAGACTACCACTCCTACTCCAGTCCCTCTCTATATTCCATACCCTCAAAGGTTAAGGAATCAGAGAGAGGAAGCTCAATTTAAACAATTTCTTGATGTTTTCAAACAATTGCATATCAACATACCTTTGTTGGAAGCAATTGAAAGAATGCCAAATTACACAAAGTTTTTAAAGGATATTTTAAACAAAAAGAAAAGGCTGACTGAGTATGAGACTGTAGCTCTGACTGAGGGTTGTAGTGCTCTGTTAACCAAGAAAATTCCCCCTAAGATGAAAGACCCGGGGAGTTTTACAATCCCTTGTTCCATAGGAGGAAAGACCATTAGGAGAGCCCTATGTGATTTAGGTGCAGGCATTAACCTTATGCCTTTATCTGTCTTCACTAGGAAAAGTAGATAATTTTATTTTTTCCTGCAAACTTTATCATCTTAGATTGTGAAGTAGATCAAGAAGTCCCTATCATTTTAGGAAGGCCTTTTCTAGCAACAGGAAGAACACTGATAGATGTCCAAAAGGGTGAGTTGACCATGAGAGTCCATGACCAAAGGGTGACTTTTAATGTGTTAGATTCTCTTAAATACCCTGATGAGAGAGAAGAGTGTTCCACCTTGAGTGAGATAGAAACCTGGTGTGAGGAAAAGACTTTAGGAGAAATCTTGTGGGATGCAGACACTGATGATGAGGCAGAAGATGAGAGTGAGGAAGTACCCTTAGTAACTGCTGCATTTGAAGTTTTAGAGAATGAGGATAGGAAAACTCTTGTCCCATCTTTAGAAGTTGCACCAGACTTAGAACTAAAACAACTTCCATCCAATTTAAAATATGCCTTTTTGGGAGACTCAGGAAAGTTGCCTGTCATTATTTCATCTTCCTTAGAAGCAGATCAGGAAGAAAAGTTAGTTCAGTTGCTTAAACTTCATACCAAGGCCATAGGATGGACCATTGCTGATTTGAAGGGCATAAGCCCTACAATTTGTCAACATAAGATCATTTTAGAAGATAAAAATTTCAACTCTGTTGAGCCTCAAAGGAGACTCAATCCAGTGATGAAAGATGTTGTCAAAAAGGAAATTCTGAAATGGTTAGATGCTGGTATCATTTATCCTATTGCCAGTAGCACATGTGTCAGTCCTGTACAATGTGTACCTAAGCAGGGTGGGGTAACTGTAATCACAAATGATAAAAATGAACTCATACCCACCAGGACAGTCACAGGTTGGAGAATCTGTATGGATTACAGAAGACTCAACAAAGCCACTCAGAAGGACCACTTTCCTTTACCTTTCATTGACCAAATGTTAGACAGGTTAGCCGGTAAAGAATTTTACTGCTTTTTAGATGGTTATTCTGGTTACAATCAAATTGCCATAGCACCTGATGACCAGGAAAAGACCACCTTTACTTGTCCTTATGGTACATTTGCTTTTAGAAGAATGCCTTTTGGATTATGCAATGCACCTGCCACTTTCCAAAGATGTATGATGTCTATTTTTTCTAACATGTTAGAAAACTCCATGGAAGTTTTTATGGATGATTTTTCCATATATGGGACATCATATGATGATTGTTTACAAAACCTGGAAAAGATTCTTAAAAGATGTGAAGAAACTGATTTGATTTTAAATTGGGAAAAATGCCACTTTATGGTTAAAGAGGGCATTGTGTTAGGGCATCTCATATCCAAAAGAGGCATAGAGGTAGATAGAGCCAAGTTAGAGGTAATTGAAAAATTACCAGAACCAACTACAGTCAGGGGAATCAGAAGTTTCCTTGGCCATGCAGGATTTTACAGAAGATTTATAAAAGATTTTTCTAAAATTTCAAAACCTCTTTGTTTATTGCTGCAACAAGACCATGCATTTGATTTTAACAAAGAATGTAGAGTTGCTTTTGATATTTTGAAAAAGGCATTGGTCACAGCCCCTGTAGTAGTCACACCTGACTGGTCAAAACCTTTTGAGGTTATGTGTGATGCTAGTGATTGGGCAGTTGGAGCAGTATTAGGACAGAGAAAAGAAAAGATTTTTCATTCCATTTATTATGCCAGTAAAACTCTTAATAATGCTCAAATTAATTACACCACCACTAAGAAAGAATTATTAGCTGTGGTTTTTGCTTTTGAAAAATTCAGATCTTACTTAATGGGAACCAAGGTTATAATTCATACTGACCATGCTGCCATCAAGTATCTTATTTCTAAAAAAGATGCAAAACCTAGGCTAATAAGGTGGATCTTGTTGTTACAAGAATTTGATTTGGAGATTGTTGACAGAAAAGGCAAAAATAATCAAGTTGCTGATCATTTGTCTAGATTAGAAAAGCAAGACAATCCAGAACCTGGTACTGACATCTGTGAAACATTTCCAGATGAAAAGATTTTTGTTGTAAAACAACTGTCAGTACCTTGGTTTGCTGATATTGTCAATTATTTAGCTTGTGGGATTATTCCTAAAGAGCTAAATAAACATGCAAGAAGGAAATTAATTTTTGACTCAAAGAAATATTTATGGGATGACCCATTCTTATTTAAAATTTGTGCAGATCAGATGATCAGGAGATGTGTCCCTAAGGAGGAAACCACTCAGATTATCCATCATTGTCATTCCGGACCATGTGGAGGTCATTTCAGTGGAAGTAGGACAGCTGCAAAAATTTTGCAGTCAGGTTTTTTCTGGCCTACTTTACATCAGGACTCTTACAGTTTTGCAAAAAGCTGTAATGAATGTCAGAGAAGTGGGAATATTTCTCACAGAAATGAAATGCCTTTAAATGGAATTTTAGAAATAGAATTATTTGACGTTTGGGGCATGGATTTCATGGGACCATTCCCACTCTCAAATAATTGCTCTTACATTTTAGTACCTGTAGACTATGTGTCTAAATGGGTGGAAGCTATGGCTTGTCACTCCAATGACGCGAAAACAGTAATTAAATTTTTGCAAAAACAAAATTTTTCAAGATTTGGTACCCCACGTGCCTTAATCAGTGATGAGGGTACCCATTTTATAAATAAAATGTTGGAAGAAGTCTTGGAAAAATATGACATTAGGCACAGGGTAGCCACAGCTTACCATCCTCAAACCAATGGATTGGCCGAGCTCTCTAATAGAGAGATAAAAGGAATCCTTGCTAAAGTGGTCAAGCCACACAGAAAGGATTGGGCATCCAAACTGGATGATGCCCTATGGGCTTATAGGACTGCCTATAAGACTCCTATAGGGATGTCCCCGTATAAATTGGTTTACGGGAAAGCAAGTCATCTACCCTTAGAACTGGAACATAAAGCCTATTGGGCCATCAAGGAATTAAATACGAATACTGATGAAGCTGGAAAGAAAAGATTTTTACAAATTTGTGAGTTAGAGCAACTTAGGAATAACTCTTATGAAAATGCTAAGCTTTACAAAGAAAAAACAAAAAAATGGCATGACAAGAGAATTATTCCTAAGGAACTCGCAGAAGGTCAGCAGGTACTCCTATTTAATTCCAGGCTAAAATTATTTCCAGGAAAGCTAAATTCCCAATGGACAGGACCATTCACAATAGCAAAGGTTCACACTTACAGATCTATCGACCTAATCGACCCTGAAAAAGGTACAACTTTCAAGGTAAACGGCCAACGGGTGAAACCTTTCTATTCACCGCTTGAAAGTTGTCACCCACGTCTAAAATATCTAAATTTATACCAGTAAAAATTCACAATAGCTAAAATTTTCTTTTTCCACTTATTAATTTTATTTTGCCATGTCTCTTCTTTTTCAAATATTTCTTTCAGCATACTGCGAATTATGATGAGCCCGAATTCATGCAAGCCCATTCAAAAAGAAATTTTTTTTAGAGCTTTAGTTCAATTCAGGAGATAAATTATGTAGAGTTAATTAAATAAAATTTGTAAATTTTCTTTTTTATTTCAAATCAGTGCATTTATTGCATTGATACAATAGGCGGCTTCATATTAGAGATAGAGAGGATATACGCATGCAGAGAACGAAGAGTCAGACTGATAACACAATCCCATCGCCGCCTCTTTCTTTTTCTTCCTTCTTCCCTACGATTCCATCTCTCTATCTCTCTCATTCTCTCTACGACCGGCGACTGCTGCAAGGACGTCCGCCGGCGAACCTCGTACCACGGACCTCGTACTAACACAGTACGTTGAAAGCTGACAACGATCGTACACCGATTGACGTCTGCCATCGGCGGCGGCGACAGACTCTTCCAGACGCCGCCTCGCTTTCGAACCACATCCAACCCCCAAGACACGATTCAACCACTATTTAAGAACGATGAAGTCTTCATCCATATCAACAGCCATGAAACCTCGAAAGAATTCCGCTAAGGGCAAACGAACTCTTCATCGAAAAGCTAGGTCAACAACAAGAACGGTGGTGATTCCGGCCGGTTCAGACATGTCTGTTTCCGATAAGGCATCCCGAACCAACTCTGAAGAAATCGAACTCATCCCGAACCCAGGGACAGACGCCATGGAAGCTCTAGCCACGGCCGCTGCTATCGTCTCCATACCCTCAAACACCGACAAAGGAAAAGGTATTCTCGCTGGCGAAAACTCAGGTAACCCTCATCGACCCTCGATTGATCTCAATATCCCCCTTAGTGAACCTTTGGGTCCACTAAGGAATGATCCAGGGATCATTGCGATGATTATTGATGAAGCAAACCACCGAACAACTCTCGGAAATAACTACAGCCAAGGTTTACCACCGCCTCTAGCTTTAGGCCAGATGCATCCACCACCTGGATATCCATATCCCGTGTATATACCATTTGCTAACCAATCCTTACAACCACCTGTGATGATGCTCAACAGCAAGGGGGAGACCGTAGGTCTTTCGCAAAATCAGACCCCCACTCACATCCCAAACCCTTGTTATGCAGCTCCACTCCAAATGATGGCATCCCTTACTCAACCACCCTCCTCTCATATGCCACCATCACAACCATCAGTCCGTACCCCAACCACCACCACCTTCACAAGCCCACCCGCACTAAATCCCCTACCACCTATTAAGAAAGTATACACCCGTAGGACAGCCACTGTGAGGATACCATCTGCATTAGCCAGAGGATTCACAAACTTACCTCTCCCTACTCAGCAACAGTCGTGGGTGTGGCCTCATGGACAAAGTTCTCGAAGGACTGAGTTCACACATCCAATGCCTGCCCCCATGATTTCAACTGCTAATCTCGAACAGGTACATCACATGAACCTCTTTAGCAATGACCTTGCTAGAGCCAGGTTCCACACATATAAAAATAGAATGGGTCAAGCACCGAAAGGATTCCTTGAGGAATCTGTGTCCCAAATCCCTCCGCTTAGGAAGGTCATAAACACCCACAATTGGGATGTCTTATGTGTTGTGCCTACTGGGTACAATTTAAGTTGGATTAGAGACTTTTACACTGAAGTCTCTATTAGAGACTCTGAACAAATCCCAGTCCAGGGGACACTCATTGATTATTCCCCCAATACAATAAACACACTACTTAGCACATCCCCTTGTCCTAACTCTATGCTTCAAAATTTTAGCATACATTTAGGGCAAGAAGATTTGGATGACATCCTTGCAACCCTTACCATACCAGGCTCCGGATGGCATTTTAGAGGGAGCACTAGAAACCTGAGAGTTAAAAGTCTGAATGCTGAGGCAAATGTTTGGTCTCAGTTTGTTAGATATACATTGTTCCCCACTAGCCATGATTCTGAGATGGGTATGGATAGAATTTTGGTACTTTACTGCATTCTTAAAGGATACCATTTTGATGTAGGCAAGTTAATATCTACCAACATTAAAAGTAGTTGTAGTCGGGTCAATGGAAGGCTATGTTATCCAGCCATAATTCACAAATTATTGGCAGCCTCCAATGTTTTAGTACTTCCCACTGACATCTTCTCAAATGAAAAGATGACAATTGATAAAAGAGGTGTAAGGAAGTTACTCAACTGCACCAACAACTCCGAAGGTAGTACTACTCCTGAGGACGAACCAATCCCTGCATCACTTGATTCCATTGCAGGGGCTGTTTTTGCCCTCAATGAGCAACTCCTAGCTAACACTCAAAAACAGATGCAGGATAACTGAGAGATGCTCCGAATGATGCACAACCACCAGACACAGCTCACTTGGCTGACACGTGTTGCAATCCAACTTAGGGAATACGACAGTCAGAGAGACCGTATCTGGAGGGATACCATCAGGGGACACAACCGTGGCCTGCTCAGCGGTCTGCCACCATACCCAACTTTACCACCACTCGAACCGCTGCACCAACCTCCTATTTTCCGACAATAGGCTGGGGTTTGCTATTTTTCCCTTTTTCGGCATTATATTTACTTTGGTAATATTGCATTATTAAAGTTTAGGGATGTGTGTTTGGCATATACTACTCTTGCACACATCCATGCATGTAAGTTAGCTCATATATTTTACATGTCGTCTACTAGCTTTTGGTTATTACTTACATACCTTATCTTTGCTTATCATTTGGTTCACACGTTCGGTAACCCCAAGGCACCACTAATTTTTTTTTTCACTCACTTTATTTCCTCATGCACATAAACATGCACATAGTCACCCAATTTGTTCACCACAGAGAGTAAGACCTATATCTGTTTACTTACACCTTTTTAGTTTGAATGCACACATCCCATTACTCCATGCCAACCATTGCTTCAGTTTGGATATCATGCATTTCACCAAGCTACTCAATTATACAAGTATGTTCGTTTATCCTAAGCTCTAAGGCTGCATCCAAGCTTTGCTAAGCCTACATCTCTTGCTAAAATGGCCTCACTTCTACCCTTTAATTTGCTTGAGGACAAGCAAGTTTCAAAGTTTAGGGATGGGGAGAATGTTATCTCCATTTTTTTCTCTGTCTTCATCCCATTATCCTAAAAATACCCACTCATATCTCCCTCCAAAGATACCCCAAAATAAAAGCATAGCTATGTGATATGTAATGCATAAAGCCTAAACTATACCTCAATATGAGAAGATGGTAGCAAAATTGTGCCATAAACAAAAGGTCGTGTAAAAGTATGCATGAGCCGCACCCTTTACTATTTATGGATGACAAAAGAATCATCATTGAGCTAGTCGTTAGGATATCTCTTTGAACATACTTGGGTAATTGTGGAACATGATGTGTGTTGCATATCCAAAAGAAATGAATGAGTGTTAAGATTGTGGGACTTTGCACAAACGATGAAAGGCGGGCAGATAAATAGGAGGTATAAATTTTTTTTTTTTTTTTACTCTCTTTTTGAACAAAAGTATGGTGAAAGATGTGTGTTTTATGTTCCTCATGATCATAATAAAGTCGACTTGTTACAAGCACAAATTTTGGTTGCTTAAGGACATGCAACTTTCAAGTTTAGGGATGTTGATAGGGTTAATATTTTAACCCTTTTTGAACCAACTTTATTAGCCATTTTTTAGTTAATACATCAAATTGTTAGCTATTTTTCTTGTTAAAAATTGTTTCTCTTCATATATTTCCGCGGGATACAAATATATATAGCTTCACACAATTAAAGTCGCAAAGCTTACGATTGCTTTCTTATATTTTCAGCATAGCACTCATGGATTATCGGGATTTCTTCTTTTGGTGTTGGGCTAAGAATCATTAACGGGCTGCTGCTGTTGGGCCGAATGGAATGCTGCTGTTGGGCCAGCTGCTGATGGGCCGAATGGATGCTGAAAAAGAAAAGCCCAATACAAGTTTTTTTGATGTTATAGTCTTTTGGCCCATGATCCATGGTGAAAAACTAGTATATATATGTGTGTAACTCTTGAAGAAAAACACACAATCTTTTGCCATCATCCTTTTAGTTGTTCCTTTAGAAACACTTACTCACTCACTCTTTGAAGTTTGTATTGGTAACCGAGTTTCGGGTTCTCTTCGTGGAAGGACCGAAATCGGGTTTGTAAGCAAGACAATACTTGGTCTAAACCAAGCTTCCGGGTAATTTTGGAAATAGTGGTTAAATGCCCGAAAGCACTACCAAGTATTAATATTAATATTAAAAGTTATTTACTTAGTCTTTGTTGTTCTTGTTCAAATCATTAACTCATAAGTTTCGTTTATGATATCGTTTAGCATAATTTACATGATATATACATATATATATAGTCTTTCTTTTACATTACTTACGGATTAATCATTATATCTTATATAACTGTATTTACTTACGCGCTCATAGTGATAACTGGTCATTTTTCCAGTATACCTTTCTACCAACTGCTTTAATTCCCACTGGTCACTTCTAGTAATTGCACCTTATCAACTATCTTAATTATAGCATCTGATAATTGTTTCTGTTGTACTAACATTCTCTTGTCCAACTGATTATTAGAAAAAAAATATAGCTGTAAAACACACCCAAGTATGATAGGCTAATTCCATAGCTTGGGGTGTAAGGTTTAATTTGGAATGAATCTTTGGTAAAGAAAAAAGTCTTTTATATAAACTCAATTTTTGCCACTTCAAGTTTAAATGTCTCATTAAAGATTGTCCTTGGATTTTTACCGGTTAACCAGATGTACGAAAATGCGGTACCTTTTCAGAAGTTACTAAAATGTTATTTTGGGGATATATGAGTGGGTGACAACACTCGTTGCTATTATCTCACGTCTTTAACATTTCATTAAAGAGTATGTCTAATAATTAACTAGTAATAATCCAATGACATGAAAATGTGTTAGTCTCTTAAGGGGCTACAATTGGCACTATTCCTGAAGTTGGTATCAGATCTAGTATCCCATTAAAGATTATAACTAATTATTTAACGATGAGTCAGATGCATGAAAATGTGTTAATCTTTCAGAGGTTACGTAAGTGTTGATTTTTAATATATTTTAACATTTCATTAAGATTGCATTTAAACTCATCGATAAA
>JARYMX010000137.1:0-68273 GCA_030169165.1 Centaurea solstitialis
TAGAGTCACATATAACCACCCATGTTTTTATCCAAAGCCGTTTGCCACTTTAATTTTTCATTAACCATCCAAAATGACCTAAAAGATCATTATTGATTTATTGTATTAAGATTAACAAGAGATATGTGCTCGGTATGGTAGTCGACTTGGAGGAGCGTAATGCTCTAATTTGTATATAATATGGTAAAAAGAAAAAATATTTTTAAATAAAAACGTAAACTATGATAAATCATATTTTATTGAAGATTTGGTTATTAATTCATTTCACAAATGAATTGAGATGAAGGTTATGCATGAAATTTGTTTTTAACTCTTTTAATAAAACAATAACATAATAGTTATTAATTCATTTCACAAAGATTTAATTTGTTAATTAGTATTGAATTATCCTTTGAAGAAGCAAAGGGCCAAACCTTAGGTATAAATTGATAAGCCATGGCTTATTCCCAAAAGTCATTTGACTCTTTGGATTTACATTATTTCTATTTATTTATGTATCATTGGATCAAATAATACATTAATCGTTGTTTCAATAGTAATCATTTGATCATTTATTGCATAAAACTATCTAGGCCACTTCTCTTGAACCAAAAGATCATAAATCCGTATCGACTTTGCATATTGGGTAATTTTTGTGAATCCCAAGAATAAGTTGAGCCAAAAGTGTTGCATACTAGAGGTGCGCAATGGGTCATTGGTCGAAGAGCATTATTCGATCTTGCATAACCCAAGGCCCGATAAGGTCGTTAAACTCATGAGCACTATTTTGATTCTTATGTTAAATAAAATAATTTGGTTTCAATCAAGCCAATTATGGTATCAACCACGAGTAAGGGTCAATTCTGTGCCCGCTCTTTTAAACATGGTTTTAGGACAATTTAAGGATGCTTAATGATTGGTAAAAGCATAGATAATGTTTAAAATTCAAGAAATTTATCTTTATTGTATTTGTCAAAAAATTCTATGTATTGAGTCACTCAAGTAACCAAATTTATGGCACGAACCATTTAAGAGAGATCATCTTCCATTCTTTTATTTATAGTTTGTTAAAAGATTTAAAACTTGGTCCTCTAAGTTAACGCTACTAATCAATTTATAATTATTTAAAGTTGAAGTTTGTCAACATGCCAAACAATTGGGGGGAAATTTTGATGGTTAACTCATTGTATTTTGACATTTTTGAGAAACTGATAAGTTCAGAAATTTAGTCAAATCCAAGTAATGTTCTGTCCGATGATTCTTCAGGTAGTCTCTTGTATTTAATGTTTTTATGGTAAAAAAACATTACCATAAAAACATTATTTTGAGCTAAATTTATGTGTAAATTAAGTAGAGTTATCATTCATAGAAAAATGTATATTACATTTAGGTGTCATTTGTTAGTTTTTATCTAAAGCCTGAAGTCTTATTATCAATAACACTGTTTATTTTTATAACGTTTGAATTAATCTCAATTTGTTTTCAAAATTGACTGGATTTGATCTTGAGTTGGGTCGAGATTGATTTTGAGGTCGTATGAACTTGGAGGTTGCATTGTGAGAGAAATGAGACAATCTGTGAAGTTGAGCGACAATTAAAAAACGTTTAATAAGCTAGGTCACCACTTATTCTTTCAAATGTATTTAAGAGTCGAGAGGATCTGAAATCTGGAAAAAAGAAAAACAAACGGCATGAGTGTAAAAGGTCTAAACGATTAAAGATTTAAGAGGTTTATTTAAACAACAAACAACCCTTTAGTTAATCAATTATCAAATTGTCAAGAAAATAGTCTCTACGTTATTTAAAAGTAAATAAAATATTTGCATGCCATCATAATTTCTTTAAAGTTTATTTTTAAGTGAGATACAATAAGTAGATTTAGAGGTCGGCTACCAAATGCTTATCCAATAAGCATTTATCGAGTGCCACTTGTTTTTAAGATGAGCATGAGAAGAATCGAGTAGTTTATGAGCTAAGAGACAAAGCAAGGACCCATGATATCACTTGGTAAGTAACAGAAAAGACTCTTATCTAGTAAGTGCTTATTAAGTAAGACACGATTACCAATAATTTATCTATGATCGAAATTGTTAGCCAAGAAAGTAAGTAAAGATTATGTGTTTTATTAATAGGGTCAGATGCTAGTGAGAAGTGTCAATTATGGTGAGAAGTGTCAGAAGTGATTATCAATCATTGTATAAGAAATGAACGAACATTAGAATGAGATGTACCGAGATAAGACGCACTAGATCAAACCCTTTTTAATCCGCAATCCGTTGGAGGGTATTTAACCAAAAGTAATCGTCTACCTGAGTCATCCAAAGACCTAATTTCATTATTAACAATTACCAAAACAACCATATTTCATTTTGTAATATATCAACAAAAAAAAATGAACCATTCTAACCATTTAATCATTCAATACCAAACCATTTAGCGACTGCTAAATAGCCCTGGATGATCTAAGTATAGTTTAAGGATGACGATCCCTAAATGATCCCAATTCCCAAGTTTAGTTTAAGAATGATGATTATGATCAAAATCTACTACCACATTCGTTCTTGGGCTAATAAGGATGGGCCCTTGCCTGAGGCCCAACAAAAATAAGTGTCCTGGATTTATTTTATATACATAAATTAATGATTAAAAGTTATTTAATTGGTTTTCTTTTTCAAAAAACAAAAGTCCATTTGTTTATGTTTCCAAAAAAAAAAAATCATTTTGAGGTCGATTTCTGTAAGTTTATTTCAAAATTCAAAATAACTTTTGGAACAGGTGAGCAGTGAGCACCCCACCCGAACAACCCGACATCCAAAGTTTATATCGGATAAGTAGGATCAGATTGGGTGGAGGAGATGTGCTTTGCCTCCTTGCCGGTGGTGGAGGTGAAGGTGGAGGAGTAGGGTTTGGTTTAGGAAGATGAAGTCAATGTTGTTTTTTTATTTTAGTATTAATATATAATAGATTAAATTACATTTTTGGTCCAGGTGATTTTAATTGAATATACAAAAATAAATTAAATGACCAAAATGCCTATCATATGTTGTGATAAGTTATATTTTTCATCTTCACTTTGGATCAAATCAAAAAAGCCAATTATTTGATTAAATTTTATCTTAAAAGGCTTTGATATGTTTTGTTTTATAAGTGTAGGCCCAATAAAGGAAAGAAAGAGAAGTCCATAAGAGTTGGGCCCTATTTGGACCTCATCAATTAGAAGCCAACATCAGCCCAAAGCCAACACTGTTGGTCGATCAATTTTGCTTCTATTTCTAAATTGAGACGGTTACCTTACGAGATTTGGTATAAAAACGAGATGGGAACCATCAATTGAAAGGGGAATCGTCCGGGAGAGAAGCAATTGGAAGCAAAGACTAATTGGGAGCAATTTCTTGTAGGGTGTAATCTTGAGTAATATGGGTCATAGATATGAATATGGGTTAAAGTAGTGTTTAGTTAGTAAAGCTTTTAATTATTTGTTTATTTAAGTTTGAATTAGTAATTGGATAGTATGCACGTTGGGTGGAAGTGGAAGCATTCCTCATGCCTAGTTTTTAGGCTTAGTTGGGGTTTGTAGTTATCTTTTGTGTAAGGCTATATATAAGCCTCTTTCTTTATTGAATAGAAGTAGAAAGTTTGCAGCCATTTCTTCACTTTCCAATTGCTCTCTTTCTTTCATCCTAGAAGTGTATTTCTCTTTCATAGACCGTAAGATTGAGTGAGTATATCTAGCTTTGATACTCTAACAATTGGTATCAGAGCGCCCAGGTTCATGCCTGGTGCGTAGCAAGAAAGAGAGGGATGATTGCAAAATCTATGTAGTCATCCGAGAGAATGAAGCAAGCAGCAAGGTTGTCGTTGGTGACCGACAGAACGCAGCAAGAAAGAAGCAGCAGAATGATCATATATGGTGATCTGAAGAAAGAAGCAGCAGAATGCAGAAAGTAGCATGTTCATGCGAATTGCAGAAGGAATCGTGAAGGCCGATAAAAAAAAATAGACCGACGCCGTCGAGAAGACCGTGAGACCGAGAAAGCTCAGGCGTGAGACCGAAGACCGTGAAGAAAGCAAGTAGCAAGAAGCAAGAAAGCAAGAAAAGAAGCAAGTTCGAGATCAAGACCGGTGTTGAAACTCGAAAGTTTAGCAAGGAAATGGCCGCAGAAAACACAGGTGCATCAACGGTACGAGAACAAGGTCGCCTCATGTGGGTAAGTGAACAAAAGCACGTTAAAAGTAGCGGACGTGATAGAGGCCGAGGAAGGAAGAACCCACATTATTTTGAAGAAGATATGACTCAAGATTAAGGGGGTGAATGTAGGGTGTAATCTTGAGTAATATGGGTCATAGATATGAATATGGGTAAAAGTAGTATTTAGTTAGTTATGCTTTTAATTATTTGTTTATTTAAGTTTGAATTAGTAATTGGATAGTATGCACGTTGGATGGAAGTGGAAGCATTCTTCATGCCTAGTTTTTAGGCTTAGTTGGGGTTTGTAGTTATCTTTTGTGTAAGGCTATATATAAGCCTCTTTCTTTATTGAATAGAAGTAGAAAGTTTGCAGCCATTTCTTCACTTTCCAATTGCTCTCTTTCTTTCATCCTGGAAGTGTATTTCTCTTTCATAGACCGTAAGATTGAGTGAGTATATCTAGCTTTGATACTCCAACATTTCTCTTCAACAATTCTATCTTAGGTTTTGGTAATTTCTTTTCTTTTTGTAGTTGTAACCCTAGCTTTCATTCCGACATTAGTTTAATTTGATTTTGGCGTTTTGTTACTTTGAGATTCCATTGTAATGGTTTGGGGAGGAGCTTATTTGCTTGATTTCTAATTTCAATGTTGGTTTCCATTTGAGTTTTCGATTAGTCTGATCAATTAGTTGGAATTTCTTATGGAATATTGTCATTCAAAGTTTTTCGAGGATTAGTCTGGGCCCAATGTGGTCTGGGATACCTCTTCCAAAAAAAGTTTTTTGGATACGTAATCGTCTTAGAACTTTGATGTTAATTAAGCCGAGCTTATTAGGCCATCCACAGCCATACCACCCATACCACCTGCATAGGCTGCCACCTCAACGCCACATCAGCTTTACCACTACCTTACCATTACCATACCATTCACCCACACCCGTACCACTCATACCACCTGCATTATTTAAATAATAAAATATGTATATATATATATATTATGTATGTATATGTATGTGTGTGTGCTTTACCACCGGTGAGCATTCACCGTTCGCCCAACTCACCGCTCCCATACTGTCAACGCGCGGCGGTGTTACCGCTGGTATGGGACCGGTGCAGTTCCCATACCGTCCGCGCTGCGGATGGCCTTACACCTAGGGGTTTAAGAGCTTGTTTATACTCTTATTTGTAATTAAGATTTGGTTAAAGAGCTTGTTTTAATCAATATCTATCTAAGGAAAAATATAGGTCGTTAGAGCTTTTTAACGACTATAACCAACTTGGGTTTGTGCTTAATGTTTACATTTTTGAATCGATGATAAGTACTAGCATCTTAATCGGAATTAGACTAATGTTGGATTTTAATTCTTTGTTTTATCTAATTGTTATCGTATGCTTAGTTTGTTAATCAAATCCATCCACCCCCCCTCCCCTTTATTTTTTGTTCGTTAAAAGTGTAGAAGCTAAATTTTAGTCATGACCAATCTCTGTGGATTCGACCCGACTTACTGCTATTACAATTTATTTTTAATTAGTTGTTAGTTGGAACTTTTATTATTTGATGGTTTCGACAGCCGTCATGTTGTGCACATGAGTGTTAAACCCCATAAACCACACAGACCAAGCACATTATAAAATGGAGTTAGATTTAGAAACCCAATACATTATAAAATGCAAACCACAAAGATGCAATCCATAAATAATTCATTTTAGGGACCTAAATTGTTGAAATGCATAAACCACATTGACCAAATATGTAACTTATTCTATGTTTTATCTTGCATTTATTTGGGTTGATTATTGTTTAGATTACTTGGTAGTTGATTATTTTAAATTGTTAATCACATTTCTGCTTACAATCTCAATATAGAACTTTAGTTCATTCTTTCTTGGTTATTTGTGTTTTTATCGAGATCCAACCATTGAGCTTTTAGCTATGTGGGTGATGGTGTTTTCACAAAACCAAATCGTTGAACTTTTAGCTAACTTGACTTTAGGGAGTGTTTGAGATTGTTTATTTAAAACAACTTATACTTATCTGTTTATTTATTTATTTATTGTTGGTTGGAAAAGTTAAATGATTTTAACTTCTTAAAAAACTCATTATTTTATTGATTGGCTTCATTATACGACTTTTATCCAAACACCTAAAATTCCTTTATTTACCGATTGGTTTCATTCTAAGCAAATAAGGATTACGTTTTATTGTTTTAATAATCAATTCCAAACACCCACTTATTATTATATCTGATTTTAGGATATGACATAAACCCTCTAAACCCCATTTGCTGAGATGATAATTTCCTAACTCAATACCAAGTTATAAACAAAGAGTCAGAATAATTACTTTTGATATATTTTTGTGTGGTTATATATAATTGTTTGGTTCAAAAAGAGAAATGTTTCTACTTTTGCATAAAGAAGACAAAAAAAGGACCAAACGAACACTTTGGGCCCTATGGATTCAATTATACTTGTTTGTATACATCCATTCCTCCATCGGCTTACAAAAGACATCCATAATCCATATTACCTTCAATAATTCATCATGCATTTTCCTTCATTCCAAATGCATATTACTCTATAAACTTTATTCGGTAGTTAGTTTTAAGCATATATTTTCAATACATACATATAAATTTCGTATAACAATTATTGATTTTTGCTTTTTTTCGTTTGTGTAGTCATGGTCAGTCTTGGCCCTGGCCCTGGCCCATGGCCATGATAACGGTGGCCATGAACATCAAAGGCTAAAGGGATAACAAAAAAGATATTAAGAAAATGTTTTTCTTTAGCAAGAAAGCCCAAGTTCTATAGGTCATAAACAAAAATTTATACTTAAATTTGAAATGGAAAGAAAACTATATTAATATTTTTTATTTTCAATAATGTTAATTATTTATTAGATAATTTTATGATTTATTGTGCTACTGAAATACCTTAAGCTGCAATTTAACAAAAAAAAAAAACTACTTTATTCTTTTATACATCTGATTCTCTCTTTAGAGACCTTATTTCAAGTGAAACATACGAGGTTCGTTGGATTTGGTTTAACATTATTAAAATATATGTAATTAGTTTTTAAATATTGGTTATTTGACCTTTAAAGTGATACCAAGATTTATTTAATAATACTTTTGTATTGTCCATTATAAAATTTCAAAAAATGTATTAAGACATCATTTTAGGTGATACATTTATGTTTTGTTATTGAAAGATTTTGTTATTACATTTTATGGAATTTATATACATTCATATTCGTCCAAAAGTGAATACATACTCATATAAGTGTGAATGCATACATGTTCGTCAAATGTGAATATATGTTCATACAAAGTAGATACGTGTTCGGTCTAGCTAGTTCAAACATGCATGTTCAAACATATCCAATCATCATGTAAAAAATAGTCATACTCATATATGTTCATACGATTTCAAAACACAGCACGTACATATTCATTTGATATTGTTAAATAACTCGCAAAAATCATTTTTTTAATTCGATATTGTGGAATAACTTGAAAATTGTATTTTCATTGATATTTTGCATTAAAAGAAAGACCAAATAAAGAATTACATTATTACTCTCATTAAATACTAACATTATGTAAATCAACCAAAAGTATATATAGATATAGATATATATCTATGAGGGAGGATCATACAAGAACACACACATTTGCAAGAATGAAGGAACCAAGGAAATCACATGTGATTTTGTACTAAATCACATGTGATTCCCCTTTGGCGAGTGTAGTACACGCTCCCGACAAGGCGAGTGGGTCGTGCGAGTGGGCGAGCTTTAGTAGGAAATCACATGTGATTTCCTTGGTTCCTCCATTCTTGCAAATTTGTTTGGTTCTTGTTTGAACCTTTCTCTATATAAAATCATCAATGGGCTTGATAGAGCGCGTATGATACCACGCACAGGCGCGTTTTCCAGCGTCTATCTCCACTCGCAAGCCAGATGGCATTTTCCTCTTTCAACAGGTGCCTTCTTCCCCAACGGGATTTTGGCCCGCATACCCTTTAGGGTACCCCAACTTTGGGGAAATACCCTTTCTCTCTCCAATTTTGCAGCTCATACCCCCACTGAACCGTTATTGGTGCGTTATAACGCACCTTCCAGTCAAGACCATAGAAAGTCAACATAACGCACCGTTATTGGTGCGTTATAACGGAGTCAACGCCGTTATCGAGGAGTTATAACGCACCATTGGCTAAAAGACAAAACAATCTCGGTTTGACCAAAAAGTCCATAACGCACCAAAACGGTGCCGTTATAACGGCCCATAACGGACCGTTATGGGTCCGTTATAACGGTTCACGAAGAAAATCGTTACGGTTGACTGCGGTTGACCAAAACGTTCTTTGACAAAAAAAACGGGCCGTTATAACAGCCCATAACGGCCCATGTCGATTTCAGATCTAAAAGAGGAATTGTTGAACCCGTGAAGCATATTTGAATATTGAAGACTTGAAGGAGGGGACCATCGAACCCCACCACGATTATCTTATTCGAATCCCGTATTTTGTTCACGTGACGGAATCTCGAAGAAACCTTTCAGCAATCACGTGTTGTTTCCTAACATATCGACATGGGTGACGTAAGTTTCTATATCTATATCTATATCTATATGTGTATCTATAGGTTGTTGTTTGGGGAACCACAAGCGCCACCACCATGGTGGCGCTTATAACGCACCACCGGCGCCACCACCACGGTGGCTTTATGCCGCACCACCGCGGCCGCGTTATAACGCACCAGCACCGCGACGGCTAGTAGGAAACCTAAACCGGCCACCATGTCACGGCCACCATCACTACCGCACCACCGGCCACCATCACTGCCTGCCACTAACCACAACCCTAAGTCGACGATAACCGTTAACGCACCGTTAACGCACCGTTAACGGCACGGTACCGTTATAACGGCGCCGTTATGTATACCGACGGATTAATTTTTTTATCTACAAATAATCTGTTTATCTACTTTATATAATCTGTATTTATATATAAATAACTTCTATGTAATCTGTAAATAATCTGTTTATCTGTAATCTGTAATCTGTATGTAATCTGTAATCTATAAATAATCTGTTTATCTATTTATGTAATCTGTATTTATATATAAATAACTTCTACTTATATACCGACGGAAAATTATATATGTATGTATGTATTTATTTATATATGAAAGTATTTAGATATGTATTAATAATTTGTTTATGTGTATAGAACAAAAGAATAACGTTAAAGAATCACATAACGATGATGCAAGAAATAAGAGGCAAATTGTCAGATACTCGATTGGAGATGTTGCAAAACACAGTATTTGGACCTTGGTTACAAAACGAAGAAACAACTGCCGATCCGATACTGTGTCTAGTGGTTTTGGAGCATCAAATCGATCCTCCAAATGATCAACAAAATGATGTGGTTTAACATCAACGGTTATCACCTTCGATTCACACGACGGGATTTTTGTTTGATCACTGGATTGCGATTTGGACAACAACCCGAGATCCATAACAACAATTACGAATTTGTGAGACGTGTGTTTGGAAAGGATGTGATAATTATAAACGATATAAGAAGTCAGTTTAGTCGGATTCAGAAAGACGGTGATGATACATTTACGGATGACGACGCGGTCCGTATTTGTTTGTTGATGATCATTGAGCGGTTTTTCCTTGGGCATCAAAACCTTCAAAGAGTACCGACGCTTATTTTGTCGCTTATAGACGATCTCGAGTTATGGAACTCCTTTCCATGGGGTTCTTATATTTGGGATTACACTTTTAACCAGATGAATTACGCGGTAGCAAGGCGAAATAACAGTGGAAGGAAAGCAATGACGTTAGTTGGATTTGTATTTGCATTGAAGGTTAGTTAGGAAATCTTGAAATAAAAAGCAACTAATTGTATTTTATTTGCATTGAATGTTAGTTTTCGACATATACTGATTTTTTATTGTGGATTATAATGACAGGCATGGGTATGCGAGACATTTCCAGTCGCGATACGGATTTTTACACGGTACGATAGGATGCCGAGGGGGGTTCGTTGGTTCAAGCAGTCCACTCTTTATAGGATACATGCAGAACAATTGTTAGCGTTGAGTCCCGATGTAAGCTATTATGTATATATTTATAGATAACTATATAAGTTTATATTTATAGATAACTATGCATATATAAATATTATATATATAAGTTTATATATATCTCTTCCAAAAAAACCTTATATATATAAGTTTAACTAAATTAAATTAATAATAAATATATAAATAGCGTAATAGCAATTATTAATATATATTATATTAATAATAAATATATTGTGTATATAGGATGATAACGATTTGTAATTTGATTGAACAGCAACCGCCAATACCTATTGTGGCGACAGAAGCTGAACAACGCCAACAATGGTATATAGATAGTCTAGAGTTTCTTGGCGACGATGATGATGACGATGATGAGGGTGAGGGTGATGATGATGATGATGGTGCAGATGATGATGCTGATGTTGCAAACGATGATGATGATGATGATGATGATGATGACTATGAGATGCGTAGTAATAGGACGTACATGGATGAGGAGACAGGGCCATCGTACATGGAGACAGGACCCAGTCAGCCCCCAGACTGGAATGCTTGGAATGGATGGACGACTCAGCAGGCAGAAATTGAGATTCTTAAGTCTCAAGTGGGGAAGCAAAGTGAGTGGTGGGAAAAATTTAAAGATATGACGGTAAGAATTTTAGTTAATAGAGCTATCATTAAAAAATTGTCGGTACGAATATATTATTACAACAAGATAATATTTCTTATTTCTATGTAGTTGTCAGCGGTCTCAAGCAACGATCCACCTATTGCTGCAATTGGTTCGTATTATAGTAGTATTTTTGGGGAATCCACCAGCAATGTTCGCCCCCCGCCCCGCCCCCCGAGACGTCATTCCAGCAATACAGCCAGCAGCAGCCGACTAGTATGATGGATTCGACTCCGCATTACAACTATACGCAGTCGTTCCCCGCCCAACCGGTCATGGACTATCAGCCGTCGTACTCCGTGCCAGCATCGGTAAATATTTAAATTTATTGATAAACAATCTTTACCCATTTAACGACTCGTGTTTGTTGTTAACGTATCGTGTTTGTACGTAGGTGTCATTGGACCCGGTTGTTGACATAGTCAACTCTTTCTTCGGGGATACCAGCTTTGTAAGTTGCAATTTTCTATCTATATATGATAATATGTAATTATGTTAGCTGTAATAGCGTAATAAGAAGCTATTGTTGTGAAAATGCAGCCCTCCTCTGCTTTTGAGTTCCAGACTTCTGAGATGTTTGAAGTTGTCTTGTATTATCGTGTATTTTATTTTCATGTCTTTAATTTTGGGGCATTTTATTTCAATGTCTTGTATTATCGTCTATGTCTTCTATTTTATGTATGTCTTGTATTAGATAACAGTGTATGTCTTCTAAATAAGAACGGGGGATGATTTGATTGAAAACATGATAAGATAGTTGATACAACAAGTTCAAAGAAATAACAGGTACTAGATAAAACAACTACAACAGAAAACTAAAAAAACAGGTAGCTCATCAACCCCTTGAGCAACAACATATCTCATCTCCTCGATGTCAAACCAATGATGGAACTTCATAAACGGTCCATATGTTATTCGATCATGAACGAGTGTGAACTTCAACCAATCTGCCTTGTCTAGATTGTGTTGGCGCAACATTTGTCCAAGGGGGCCAGAGATGATAACATGTCCGGGAGCAACAGGAATCATTGTCATAACATGGCACTGATTACCAAACCGGATTAGTATATCACACTGTGTCGTCAAGTTCCAAATGCTCACAAAAGGGAGGGGGGAATGATCTGTAATATTTTGAACAAAAAACAAACGATCAACATTGGTATTAAAACATGCAACAATTTTAAGTATACATAATGAAAAAATGCTTACCAAAACACCATTGTCAGTTATGTCTTTGTTATTCTTAATAGTGAAGTAATCGGATTAGATGATGAAGAAGCCATTTCAGTTGCAGAAGAAACTAACAATCAAATGCAATAAAACGGAGAATTATGAAACAAATGTATGAGAGTTGTGAGGTATTGGTTAATGGGATACCTCCAATTTATAGGCAATTGGAGCAATACTGATAAACGGTCCGTTATAACGGTCCGTTACACGGTTTACCAGGTAAAATCAATAATGATAAAAGTTACACTGATTAGACAAGACTACACTGATAAAAGCAAAAGATGATTCAGTAAAGCTACAGTCATGTAAGGGTTTGCTTTTGCTTTTACTTTTACTTTTACTTTTGCAGTCATGTAAGAAAAGAGAATCTACATTATTCAATACTGATAAACGGTCCGTTATAACGGTCCATTATAACGGTCCGTTACACCATTAATTTAGCCAGATTAATTTAAAGGGTACATGGCTATAAAAGGGTACATCCCATGAACCAAATACTCACACCTTTCATACAGTTTTCATCTACTTCTTATTGCAACAATGGCTGACAAATTTCCTTCCTCATCATCAAACCCTCCATCTTCTCAAAGAATGTCCGTAAACCTTCCTTCTTCTCAATTTGAAAACCCTCATTCTCAATTTGAAAACCCTCCTTGTACACAAATAATGCCTGGAACACTTCGTAGGCAAATAGCAAAAAAAGAAGCGGAGATAGCGGCGATACAAGAAGAATGGGTGCGTAGGCGTGGCGAACACGATATAATTGAAGAGGAACTTGAAAACAAGAAGAAGTTTGTTAAAGAACTTCAAAAGGAGATTCGCGTACAAGAAAAACGTCTGAAGGAGGAGTATGTACCTTGGTATCCAGAGATGCAAAAACTAATCGATGCTAAGGAAGATTGGATTAATTCGATTAAAGAACTCTATCCGAATGATAACTAGGGGAATCTGTTTAAGTAGATCTCAACTATGTTAACTACAATGGATTACTCTGTAGTTGTTGTTTTTGTTGTCGTTGTCGTTTCTTTAACTTTAGCGTCTCAACTATGTTATCATGCTTTCAATGAAATCAATTAAGTCTTATGTCGTTTTGATACCACGTGCCTCAATAATTCAAATTAGATGCTCTAGTAAAGTAATAACTATCACAAACAAACGTAACATACACATAGACACTTCAAATTAGATGCTCTAGTAAATTAAAATTTATCACAAACAAACGTAACATACACATAGACACTTCGAATTTTAATAATTTCCAGTAAGATCAACATTCAAATCAATAGTAGGACGACTATAGCTTTCATCCGGTTGTTGGGTTGGCGCTACTGGAGTTTGTCGGCTACCCGATGGAACGTGAGGACATTGACTGCGTTTGTGTCCGTATTGACGACATCTGCCACATCTACGGCGATTGCTCCCCTCACCACGAGATGGAATACGATTGTTGTTACTCGGTTTACCAGGTAGTTTTTTCATAACCGGTGGACGAACAACCATAAGTGGGTAATCTGGACTAACCCATGTTTTGTACGGGCCAACCGGGTATATGGCTGGAGCGTATGTTTCCCGAAGATTGTGCACGGAGAAATAATGAGAGGCTAATTGACAACAGTCGTCCCAACCTTGGTGATTTGCAACGGTGATAGCATGCCCGCAAGGTAATCCAGAAAGTTGCCATTTCTTGCACGTACAAGTCTGATTATGGATATCGACTTCTGCATCTCTATCCCCATCATTCACTTCAAACTTACCATAGCCAATTTCACGTGCAGTCCACCCACTACACTTACCCATTCTCCTTTGTACATTCAGCTCCGCCCACTGGGTTAGCTTGTTGTTCATGGCTCCTACAAATAATTGGGATAATTATTTCCTTATTATTACAGCAAACGTTAAAACACAAATTTATTAAGTTTAGCGTAATTGTAATAACCTGCAATTGTACGACGGGTGGAATACCATTGTTGTTGGTACGATCGAAAGTAATCCATCAAGGCCACAATTGTGTTTTTACGAGCAACTGTGGCGTGTGCGTTCATCGACTCGACACTGTTCGAGGACATCATGTTGTACCTCAGTCCTGGAAAATGCGCTCTTGACCATTTGTCTGCGCCAATTTGGAGGAGCATTTCGGAGTATGGTACTGCAGCTCGTAGGGCATTCATATGAAACTCGAAGTCACATGCGGTATAAGCTTTGCATGTATTCCAAAAAAGCCAATTGTGGTCTTCGATGTTGTTGGCCTTAGCTTTGATGTTCATATATAAGTGGCGACAACAGAGCGCGTGATGCGCATTTGGGAACACCGTGTTTATTGCTAGGTGTATTGAAGCAGCTCTATCAGACACGAATACCAGCCCCTCCATTTCCCCGATACATTGTCTCAGCATAGACAAAAACCAAGTCCAATGCTCGCCGCTCTCAGATTTTGCCACTCCAATAGCAATGGGCACAACTTGGTTGTTTCCATCCATAGCAACAGCTAAGAACATTGTGCCCGAGTAACGACCCTTCAAATGAGCACCGTCGATTATTAGCACCTTACGCAGCAAACCCGAACGAAAAGTGCGAATCTGCAAAATAATGGTATACATACATATAAGCAAACCCGAACGGAAAAGTGTGAATCATTTCACATGAATGGTATAGATACATATGAGCGCCGTCGATTATAAAAGATATACGTACCGAGCATCCAAGGGCAAAGAAACACGCGACGAACCGTCCATCATCGCCTACAACAATCCTGGTCTACGTACCAGGATTCTTGAGCTCCACATTATGAAAGTACAGAGGAAGTCGGGTAAACGAATCCTCGGGGTTGCCCTCAATCATGGTTATTGCCTGCCATTTCGCACGCCATGCTTGCCAGTACGAAACGTTTATTTTATGTTGCGCTTTCATATCGGTCATAATGTCTTTAGCACGAAGGTCCCTTCTAACATCGCCGGATTTATCCATAAGCAAATGTGACAGCACTCTGTTGTTTGCTTGACGGTGCGCAGGATGCAGTTGCGTCCTCGAGCACGTGTGGACATCAGTCAATTTCCGAACTTGAAACATAGTTGATCGCCCGATACAGGCAGCATATATGCGCCAATCGCAGTTTTTTTGCACACATATTGCCTCATATCTTTTTTTGTCGGATTTTGGCGTTTTAAACTCGAAACCTTCTTGAAGGAACTTCAATCCGAGGGCAAGTGTCAAATCTGATTTCGTTCGAAAAACCTGGTGTAGTTTAACTTTTTCTCGACGGCTATACCGTATGGCTTGGGTAGGTGTGATGACAGTGTCGTCTGACCTTGGGTGAGGGGGCAAATCATGAAAATCATCATTTCCAGGAAATAATCTTGCATGAGGATCAGGTATTTCGTATACATAATTGTCAGGATCTCTGTCTTCGACATCTTCTCCGTCTTCGTCTTCGTCTTCGTCTTCGTCTTCGTCTTCGTCTTGGTCTTCGTCTTCGTCTTCGTCTTCGTCTCTGTCTTCTGTGTCAGGCTCTTCTGGTGCTTGTTGTGTCTCGGGAACATAGGAGGTGGATGTGTACTAGCTAGAAACACCATATGTTTCATTAGATAGTATTTCTGTGTTGTCGAAGGACGTATGACCATATGCATGTTGGTTTTCATATTGAGGCACGTGTCCTGACATCATATCGTCTCCGATGTTCGAATTATCTTCAACATTTTCTTCAGTATCGTTTCCCGCAGTCATATCGTCATATACATAAAGTGTTGCCGGAGGGTCTAAACCGGCAACAGATTGTAAAAACTTGATAACTCTTCATCTGACGACAAAGTATAAACATTACCCGACTCAATGTACGAAAGTCTAGTGACACCATCAGAAGGTTCGATGCCAAATCTAGAACAAATATTCTTTACCATATTTGAATATGTAGTCGTTATCGGCACCCACACACGACGATTGGCAAGGTGGGATGAATAGACCCATCCACCGTCGTTTTGATACCATCCACCACCACCCGCAATAGACAACAGAAGTTTATGTTGACTCATTTTTTTGGTGTATAATTTTGAAGTGCCTAAGTAATCAATCTCTGAACATCCATTTATACACACAAACCACATAAAATCATAGAAAGGCAAGAAACCCTAAAATTTTTGTAACGGACCGTTATATGACCGTTATAACGGTCCGTTACATACGCCGTTAGGGTTTTGGTCAAGCGCAGTCAACCGTAACGATTTTCTTCGTGAACCGTTATAACGGACCCATAACGGTCCGTTATGGGCCGTTATAACGGCACCGTTTTGGTGCGTTATGGACTTTTTGGTCAAACCGAGATTGTTTTGTCTTTTAGCCAATGGTGCGTTATAACTCCTCGATAACGGCGTTGACTCCGTTATAACGCACCAATAACGGTGCGTTATGTTGACTTTCTATGGTCTTGACTGGAAGGTGCGTTATAACGCACCAATAACGGTTCAGTGGGGGTATGAGCTGCAAAATTGGAGAGAGAAAGGGTATTTCCCCAAAGTTGGGGTACCCTAAAGGGTATACGGGCCAAAATCCCTTCCCCAACTCCACATTCTCTATTTTCGACAGATGGCCTGTGAATGAAGAAGACACCATACACCTTCATCTTCCTAATTTTCATTCCTTCAATTCATAAAAAATAAAAAATAAAAAACTTCTCAAGTCTTCGTTTCAATTCATCAAAAAAAAACCCTAATCGGAAATGGGTTTTCTATGCACCCCACTTCAATTTCTCTATGTAATCCAATTGAATGTGTTTGCTATGATGAAAAGGTGACGGAAATGGTGTTGAATGTTGATCTCAAGAGCTCCGGCTGCTACAAGAAGGTCATCAGTAAAATTCCCTGTGAGTTTCAATTCATTTCCCCTATTTCTGCCAGTTGTGCAAGCTTTACAAATCCTAAATTTATTTTACTTGATCTTGATTTTACGTTTATAAACCCTAACTTTGATTTTACTTGATCTTAATTTTACTATTATAAACCCTAAATCAATTGCGTCAATCAGGCAATTAGGTTTGTAATTTCTCTATGTATCTCTAGGATATAAGGATAATTAGAATATGCAGGTTCATAACTTGAGTATTGGTACCTTCTAGCATTCAAAGTGTACATAAATTCTTCATTGATCATGCATATTGTACAGTAACTCTATGATTTTAGTAACTGCACCAAAAGTGATGTTAATTTGACACAAGCTTTTCAATAAAGCTGATACATTTTAAGATTTACATATGCTTAGATGTTAGTTTTCAAAACTGTTTGCTTCGATGCATCATTTTTTTAGCACACCTTGTTTAATCCCATTGAACTACGAAGTTAACAGTCACACAAGCCTCTAATGGCTCTAAAATAGCTCGAGTTTAATGCTTCCATAGCTATTGGTGGCTATTGGTCTTTTTATAAAAAATAATTTATAGTTGTTGGATAAGCCAACCACCAATCGATATCTTTCCCCGATTGTCCAAACCTGTAAATGTTTGATGGTCTTCTGGCCTATAACACATTAGACCATTTCCTTACAACCCAATCATGGCCAAGCCATCGGTCGTAAAAGTGTAGGCTGCAAATGGTTTATACGGACCCAACAATGACTATGATTAATGTCGTTGTTAGATTAGCTACTTAAGCATGCAAGATCAGAGGCTGCAAATGGATTACATCCAACTGCATAACCATAAGAACGCAGTTAAGAGTAAGGGGCTGTTTGGTTGTTTTCCATTTAAGTTTAGTATGGATAACGTTGTATGTGTGAATTAATTCGTTTGTATAGATTCGGGAGGGTTTTTTTGAAAGGGTTTTTCATTAATATAAGGAGCATGTTTTTTAATTGGGAGGGACAGTCTGTAAAAACTTGGTTTTTGCAGCAGCTCTCTTCCACAAGCTGAATAAGCTACTTTCTAAATCAATAAGCCACTACCAAAAGTCATATGTAGCTAATAAGCTGGGAGTAGGGGTGTAAGCGAGTCGAGCTTTTAACGAGCTACTCGAGCTCGAGCTCGTTTATCTCGAGCTCGAGCTTAATAATACTCGAGCTCGAGTCGATCTCGAACACAAAATCGAGCTCGTTCAAATTAACGAGCCGAGCTTTATAACATCAATGTTTGACTCGACTC
Organism: Centaurea solstitialis; assembly: GCA_030169165.1. NCBI lineage: Eukaryota > Viridiplantae > Streptophyta > Magnoliopsida > Asterales > Asteraceae > Centaurea > Centaurea solstitialis. The sequence continues at coordinate 18,294 of JARYMX010000137.1, forward strand.
GTTCGAAAACACGATTAAATTTTTCGAGTCGAGTCGAGTCGAGTCGAGCCGAGCCATTCGAGCATACCTTTTTTCGAGCAAAACATGTTCATATATAATTATTAATTAATAGTATAAAAATATAAATTTATCAAGCTAAAGTAGATAAACGAGTTAATCGATCGCGAGTTCGAACCCATAAACGAGCTTCGAGCTCAAGCCCGATAAGTCAAAAAATATTCGAGCTCGAGCTTGAGCCCTACATTGAAAAAGTTAATCGAGCTCGAGTCGAGCTCGAGCCCAACATTATTTTTTGAGCTCGTCTTGATTAACCCACTACTCGACTCGGCTCGGCTCGTTTACACCCCTAGCTGGAGTCTCATTAAGCTCATTAAGCTGCTAACAAACAGGCTATAAGAAATCTTCTGACATTTTATAAATGAATAAAATAACTCTCCATAATTGTTCAAATAATGAATATATCAAATATCTGTCCAAAAGATATAGAAGCACCAACGGTTGGAGTTGATGACATCACTAAGTTAGCTTACCTTCATGAGCCAAGAGTGCTTTACAACCTTGCCACTCAGTTTGCCTAAACGAAATATATGTAAGTTGTGAATCTAAAAATCACTAAAATGTTGAAAAACGATAACGGTTTTTCATTTGGATGCTGTACAATTCACGTAGCTCGACGTACAAGTCAATGATGCATGTTGACTACACTTAACCCCATCCACTAGTATTTAAGCATGTGTTGAATATGAAATCAGATGACAACTAGCAAGATGCTATTTGTGTGGATGAGAATTCGTTGTGTGGGGAGGAAGCAAAAACAAGTACAAGAAAGTACCTGCAAGTTGGTTGTCAATTAGCTGGAAATCTTGGAGCCCAAGGTGGCATGTGCATGGCACATGCACCTCATCCCTATATATATGCATATGGACGTATGTATTCAAGCAGCAAGCATATCACTAGATTTCTCCATTTGCTTTCTTTTCTTTAGTTACATATATATAATAGATAGTTATATATATAGATAGAGAAAATATCTATCTTTGGTAAGAAAAGAATTTCGGTAGCTGATTAGTTGATCCAAGGATCTCGTAAACACGTTGTAATTTCTCCCGGTCGGTAATAAACACTTGCTCTCCCTTTTGGTGGATGTACACTGTCACATCGACAGTGGAACCACGTTAAATTCTTGTGTCGTTATTATTGTCAAACTTGCTATAATTATATATAGATAGTAACGCTTATTATTATCTATATATATATTTCGTGGGTTTATTATTCTTTCGTCGGAAAAATTATATTGTGCAACATCTAGATTTTGTTATCCGCATTTGTTGTCGGGTTTGTTGTGTCTTCGGATTTCTTTTTCGAAGGGACCTTAGAAATCGTTCGTTATCTTTTGTTTTGTGACGCAACTCACCTAACAATTGGTATCAGAGCATCGAGTCTAGATTCGTGTTTGTGTAGAAAATATCATAAACTAGTTTGCACATTTTGTCCTTGGGTTTGTGTAGAAAACTTACATAAACCATGGTTGACGAAGAAAACCCGTTCGGTACCGGTTCCTCAAACCAGTCCCAAAAGTCGTACCAAGAGGGTACATTTAATTTGTCCGGGGCTGGGATTCGTATACAAACTTGGAATGGGGATGGTGACTTTAGTAAATGGCAGTTTACAACATCTGCGGCCCTTAGGAAAAATGGTGTCCATCCCGTAGTATTTGCCAAAGACGAGTTAGACCCTAATATGTCTGAACTTAAAGCTAGAGAAATGGAAGCGTGGGCTTTTACTACTTTGCAGATGGCAATGGGAGAAAACGTCATATCCGAAATCGTGTCTGAAAAGACAGCTTCGGGTATTTGGAGTAAACTTGAGAATCTCTATCTCAAGAAAACTCTGACGAACAGATTGTTGCTGATGCGGTCGTGTCTCTTCTTCAAAATGAAGGAAGGCGCTACAATCAAGTCTCACATGACGGAATTCGAAGACATTGTTATGAAGCTGAAGGCAACAGACGCGCTTCTCGGAAAAGACGAGGAAGCACTCGCTATGATCCTGTTGTATTCGCTTCCCGAGAAATATTCTCATTTCACTAACAGTTTTATTTATGGAAGAGATACTCTTTCTTTGTCTGATGTGAAAGCAGGAATGATTTCTGAAGATCAACGAATTCAGATGAGAATCAGTAACAGTCCTGGGGAGAATTACAACCAAGGCCTATTTGCTGCTCGAGGCCGTGAAGATAATCGGTCTACAAGAGGAAGAAATCGTGGGCGCTCTCAGTCTCGTCGACCTGGTTCTCGCGGGAAATCAAAGACACGTGGCAACTGCAACTATTGCCACAAGCCAGGTCATTGGGTGAAGGATTGTCCAAGTCTTAAAAATAAAGACAAGGACAATACCGTAGCCGCTGCAGCCGAAGAGGAAGTCGCCTTCTGTGCCGAAGAGGAAGTCGCCTTCTGTGCCGAAGACGACGAAGACGCTTTCTGTGTCACAGTTACACCACCGCATGCTGACAGGCGATGGGTGTTAGATACCGGTGCATCTTGTCACATGACACCATTTCGGGACTGTTTCGCTACTTTCAAGAAACTTGAAGGTAACAGTATCCGTATGGGAAATGGTACTTCGTGCGTGACACAAGGCATCGGAACTGTGAAGATCAAGATGTTCGATGGGTGTATTCGGACATTCAAAAATGTCAAATTTGTTCCATCCATGACTCGTTCCTTGATCTCTGTTGGACAACTGTCCAGAGCAGGCTGCAGAGTTCGAATTGAAGACGAGAACTTGCGCATCTCCCGGGGGAGTATTATTCTAATGAAAGGCAAACTGGCGGAAAATAATATTTTCCATTTGAGCGGCGAGACTTTATCTTCTGAATCGTGTGTGGCCGAAATTCCTCAGAATCTCGATGCTCGCTTATGGCATCTTCGTTTGGGCCACACATCCGCGAAGAACTTGGAGATTTTGCGCAAGCGAAACCTCATTAAAGTCTCTGGACCCGCTAGCCTGGATTTTTGTTCGGGATGTGTCGAAGGGAAGCAGACGCGTGTTTCTTTTGGTGTCGGAAAACACAACACCAAAGGAATCCTCGATTATGTTCATACAGACGTCTGGGGACCATCCAGTACTCCGTCCATGAGTGGAGGTAAATACTTTGTCTCATTTATTGATGATTTCTCACATAAGCTTTGGGTGTATGTGTTGAAGTTGAAGTCAGATGTCTTTGAAACATTCAAGACTTGGTTAGCACGAGTAGAAGTTGAAACTGGCAAGAAGTTGAAAGTGCTTAGATCTGACAACGGTGGAGAATTTACCAGTGGTAACTTCAAGGACTTCTGTTCGAGTAAAGGCATCCACCGCCACTACACCACACCGGGCGATCCTCAATCTAATGGGGTTGCCGAGCGGATGAATAGGACTCTGCTTGAAAAGGTCCGATGTATGTTGTTGACATCGGGCTTCCCCAAATCGTTCTGGGCCGAAGCACTCAACACCGCGGTGCACATCGTGAACAGGTTACCTTGTTCGGCCATTGGGGGAAAGATTCCGGAAGAGGTTTGGAGAGGTAAAAGAAACATCTGTCTGAAATACATACGTGTATTTGGTTGTCCTGTTTACTTTCATGTTTCAGGCCAGGACAAGTTAGATCCAAAAGCCATCAAAGGATCTTTGCTCGGCTATACAGATGGTATCAAGGGTTACCGAATCTGGAACCCCTTGACTCGTAAAGTGGTTCATTCTCGTCATGTCAGATTCAATGAACCAGACCTGTTGGAGTCACAGGATTCGCAGTCCTCTCAAGATCCGGAATTCGTTACTACTGTTGCTCCTACTGCCGATGATGTGGAGACAGTAGTTTGTCCTAATAATCCCAGTTCATCCACTCTTGATGTTGTTCCAGAATCACCCGCTGTTGAAGAAGTCATTCCACCAGTGACTTCTACTAGTGATTCTGAAGAAGAGATTCTGAATGATGGTGGAGACCAGGGCGATACAATCCCAGTTGTTGAACCGACCAGGCGTAGTCAAAGGACTACTCGTCCGCCTAACAGGTATGGTGATTGGGATTTTGCTAACATGAGTTTTACTGATCAGCTGGAGTTTGCCTTGCATGTAGGGCAAGAGGAGCCGTTGGATATAAAGGAGGCGTTGGCCTCGACCCACAGTTCGAAGTGGCTTGTAGCCATGCAGGAAGAAATGGAATCTCTCTTGAAAAATAACACTTGGGACTTATGTCCATTGCCGAAAGGCAACCATGCTATTCCTAACAAGTGGGTTTTCAAAGTCAAAGATGGCAATCGTTACAAGGCTCGTCTCGTTGCTAAAGGCTTCGCTCAACGGAAAGGTATCGAGTATGACGATATTTTTGCTCCCGTTGTACGTCACACATCTATTCGTGTTCTTTTAGCGATCGTGGCCATTCATGATTTGGAGCTAGAACAACTAGATGTGAAGACAGCCTTCCTACACGGAGACTTGGAGGAAACTATCTATATGAAGCAACCAGATGGTTTCGTTTCCGACAGCAACCCAGATTACGTGTGTAAGCTCAAGAAGTCCCTCTACGGACTTAAACAATCGCCTCGTCAGTGGTATAAGAAGTTTGATTTGTTTATGCTCAGTCTGGGATTTGAGCGCAGTGAAAAGGATGCTTGTGTCTATCATAGACAAAGCGATGGCATTTTCACTTACTTACTTCTTTATGTTGATGACATGCTTATAGCCTGCAGGGACCCGTCAGAGATCGTACGTCTGAAAGATAAGTTGAAGTCAGAATTCGAAATGAAAGATCTTGGCGCGGCGCAGAAGATTTTGGGCATGGAAATCGTACGGGACAGAAAGTCTCGTACACTCAGGTTGACACAAGGAGAGTACATTCAGAAGATTCTGAAGCGGTTCAATCTTGATGGTGCCAAGACATCTAGCACTCCGTTACCGAAGCACATCAAGATTTCGAGTGAAGATTGTCCGAAGGATGACAAGGAGAAGGCCGAAATGTTGAAGGTTCCATATGCCAGTGCGGTCGGAAGTCTCATGTACGCCATGGTGTGCACTCGTCCCGATCTCGCACATTGTGTCGGAGTGGTGAGTCGGTTTCTCGCGAACCCGGGTCGATCACATTGGACAGCCGTTAAAACGGCATTCCGATACTTGAAGGGAACTGAGACACACGGTCTTATTTTTGGTTTACACAAAGACTGTGAAATTGTTGGATTTTGTGATTCTGACTATGCAGGTGATCGAGATGGTTGGAGATCCACATCCGGTTATGTATTTACCTTGGGTGGAACAGCTATCAGTTGGAGATCACGTTTACAGTCTATTGTCGCCTTGTCAACCACAGAAGCTGAACTTGTTGCGGCGGTTGAGTCTGCGAAAGAAGCAGTCTATTTGAAAGAGTTGCTAAATGACTTAGGTCTCGAGCAATCCTCCGTTCGCATTTTCTGTGATAATCAGAGTGCCATTCACTTGGCAACCAATTTGGCGTTCAGCCCTCGGACAAAGCACATAAATGTGCGTGATGCATATCTCGCTAGATTACATGAAGCAAAGATCGTCTATTTGCAGAAAGTCCTGACAGACGACAATGCTGCTGATATGTTCACAAAGTCGCTACCGCCAGCCAAGTTTGAGCATTGCTCAAACTTGATCCAGCTCCGTTTGTGTTAGTGCCGTTTGGCACCTTGGTGGGGGAGAGAAGATATTACCACAGATGACCATAGGACATCTTTGGGGAGTTGTTACTTGTTACGTGTTTTGGGTTGCTAACCCGTTTGTTTTTATTGAGATTGCTCACTTGAGGATTTTATGCTTTTGGCTTTGACGGGTGATGGCCGAGCCGAAGCTCGTCACGGTCAAAATGCATTTTTGTTACCTCGTAACAATCTCTATCAGCTATTCGTTCGTGGATTCGGTTCTTGCTTTGGATTCGCTAGGTGATTTGCACATCATGGTGGAGTGTTGAAAAACGATAACGGTTTTTCATTTGGATGCTGTACAATTCACGTAGCTCGACGTACAAGTCAATGATGCATGTTGACTACACTTAACCCCATCCACTAGTATTTAAGCATGTGTTGAATATGAAATCAGATGACAACTAGCAAGATGCTATTTGTGTGGATGAGAATTCGTTGTGTGGGGAGGAAGCAAAAACAAGTACAAGAAAGTACCTGCAAGTTGGTTGTCAATTAGCTGGAAATCTTGGAGCCCAAGGTGGCATGTGCATGGCACATGCACCTCATCCCTATATATATGCATATGGACGTATGTATTCAAGCAGCAAGCATATCACTAGATTTCTCCATTTGCTTTCTTTTCTTTAGTTACATATATATAATAGATAGTTATATATATAGATAGAGAAAATATCTATCTTTGGTAAGAAAAGAATTTCGGTAGCTGATTAGTTGATCCAAGGATCTCGTAAACACGTTGTAATTTCTCCCGGTCGGTAATAAACACTTGCTCTCCCTTTTGGTGGATGTACACTGTCACATCGACAGTGGAACCACGTTAAATTCTTGTGTCGTTATTATTGTCAAACTTGCTATAATTATATATAGATAGTAACGCTTATTATTATCTATATATATATTTCGTGGGTTTATTATTCTTTCGTCGGAAAAATTATATTGTGCAACATCTAGATTTTGTTATCCGCATTTGTTGTCGGGTTTGTTGTGTCTTCGGATTTCTTTTTCGAAGGGACCTTAGAAATCGTTCGTTATCTTTTGTTTTGTGACGCAACTCACCTAACATAAAACTCTATTGGGTTCAGATCTTACACTGAGAGATTTTATCACTTGCAACATAACATCGATAAAAAATGACAAATTATTAATTATGACATGGGTAGACTTGCACAGAAAACATTCTAATACAGTAAATCCTTTTCGAAGATTACCGCATTTGTATGATATCCACATGATGGAGCATTATAAAGGGCACCTTTTGGGGAGTTAAGCCTACATCTTTTTGCCATTGATGATGACTGCTACTAAGTTGCAGTGCACTACATTTCAATTTGCATGACAACAAATATTTGAGAAACCCAAGTATAACTTTTTCAATGATTTTGTGATATTAGGGCAATGATTAATGAACAATGAAGTCAATCCATCTTGGTGAGTGGAGAGAGTGGAGCAGGTAAAACAGAGACTACAAAAATGTTGATTAGATACCTTGCTTTCATGGGAGGCAGATCACGTACTGAAGGAAGAACAATTGAACAACAAGTTCTGGAGGTGACTAATGAATAATTAATTATTCCAACTTCATAGATTCTATTTAATTTACGAACAATTCAAAGGATGACGTTACTTATCAGTGTAACCCACAAGTACTTTCCTTTTGCAGCATAAGAACCTCCATACTCCATAGTAATTGACAAACGAATAATCTGTGCAGGGATTTGGAATGGATTTGAATTCAATTATTTATAGAAAATCATTAAAATTTTTATTAGAAATCATAAAAATAAATAAGTTACCATTTATTTTACCGATTAGTAGAATATAAATGTTTTTAACACATTTCGAACTTTATTATATACAAATCCTACAAACCAAACAAGACCTAAGCATCCGTATGGTTCGCAAAATAGAATGGATTTAGGGGGATTTGGATTTCAATTCTATTCCAATCCCATGTTTGGTTTGCATGATTGTCTTAGAATCCCGGGATTTCTTTGAAATACCAAAAACATAGGATTTCATAAGTATTTGTACGTATTAAAAACATTTGTTTTATAATAATCAATAAATAAAAATGTAACGCCCCGTTTCCCGTGTTAAGTTTTAACGATGTCAGATTAGTTAATTAACCCAGTTAACGTTTTGTAGGAGCCTAGGGGCTAAAGTGTATTAAGTGAAAGTGCAAGGGTTGAGTGGTGGCTTGTGTATAAGAAGAAAAAACCCTCAACTTCCCTTCAGTTTTGTTTAAACGGTTTCCAGAGAAGAGAAGGGAGAGAGATAGCGAATCCTTGGAGAAATTGGAAGCAATTGAAGTAAGTTCAGAGGTTGCTATGGTGCAATTGAAGTGGTGGCTACGAGAATTGCATAAGGTATGATCCCAATTCATGTTTGTGTAAGATTGAGTTTATGGTTGGGACTAGGGTTTGTGGAGAGATGATCAATTGATCATCAAATACTTGTTTATACTTCAAATTGATGTTATAATTATTGGTTATTGGTATGAGAATGGAGTATAGACTTGTATTTGGTTGGATTGATTTGATTTTTGAAAGTTAGGGTTCCAATTAAATTGGTTTGGGAATTTATGATTAATTGATCATCAATTGGAGGTTTTGTAATGGTTATATGTTATAAAATGTAATTGAATGTTTGGAGATGGTTGTATACACTTATTTGCTCAAAGAATGGTTGAATTTATGGGTTGGAGTGAAAACCCACGAGTTTGGGGTTGAAAACTCATGGAGAAAGGAAATCTGCCTCCTTTCGCGGCCGGGAAGAATTCTTCCCCGGCCGGGGAGTTGGGCAGAAAGTTTATATATATTTTTTTTGCGACTTTTTCTTGCGGCGACCATTTGGGGTTCTCTCAAGGGGTTTTCCGTAAGGGATTGTTTAAGTTAATAATGTAGAAAGGTTGATAGAGTTGGAGTAGCTTTTCCTTGAGTTTGGAGCCTAAGGCTCGGGTACGTTTATTAAGATAAATTTAAATAATAGTTGATACGTGTTATGTGTACGTATATGTTATAGGTGGTACGTGGCGAACCTTTCACTTGTGAACGTGCTTGTTTGAGTAACACATTGTCAGGTGAGTACTCTATCTATATTGATGATGATCATGCCTATGTGATTGATATTCATATGTGATTATGTGACATGATTATGTGATGGATATGATAGTACCTATGGTGGTAGTGATACCCCTAAAGAAGCGGTTATGATAGTACCTATGGTGGTAGTGATACCCCTAGGGAAGCGGTTATGATAGTACCTATGGTGGTAGAAATACCCCTAGGGAAGATATGTTCCTTCGGGGACAATGGATCAAGTTACGGATTAAGCGGCCTGGTACCAGTGTCAAGGGAGCAAGTTTTATGCATGTGATGACTATGTGTTTTGATTATGTATGTATGGTTACGTTGGTATAGATGTGTGCTCACTAAGCGAAAGCTTAACCGTTGTTGTTTACCATTTTTAGTGACAGGTACTTCCCGTAAGGGAAAGGATAAGAAGTGAGGTTCCGGGATTCGCCAGTTCAGTCTCAATGGACAGAATTAGAAAGGATGGTGTTAAAGGTTTTAAAAGAACTACTTGATTACTGTTTATAAACGTTGTTAAATTGTGTAAACAGTTTTGTTGGTGTTTTTCCTAAGCATGAATGGATTTCAGTTACACTTTTACGATGTTTTAAATGGTTTCAAATAATTATGGTTGGGATGAGTTTCCGCTACTTATTACATTTTGCTAAATTGTTGGCTTTGATCACTGTTTATCAAGTTTTTAAAAGTGTGTTTTGGACGAGCTTCCGCTTTCAAATGAATGTTGGTTACTTTCATGTCAAATTGGTGTTTTTAGAAAGTGGACGTCACAAAAAAGATAATTTAATTATGACTGCACGTAAATAGTCACTATGTAGCATTTGGATCTAACATCCTTTCCCGTAAGAATGTAAGTAATTTTTATTTCTTGTTATGTTCTTTTCGTTTCTATTACCCGACTCCAGCTGCGGATCGATATAATGAGCTTGTTTCGTTGTTTTAGCTAATACTTGGCTTTATCCTTGAAGATAGAGTGCAGCATTGTGCATATTATGAAGGAATTGGCAAGTCATCCTGTAGCTGCTCAGAGTTTGATCGAAGACACATCACTTGAGTTACTCTTTAAGATGGTTGCCAATGGATCTCTGATTATATTTTCTAGATAAAAGGAAGGTCTTGCACCATTGCACATTATTCAGCTCCATAGACAATACAGGCGACTTCATAACTTAATGTAGCCAATTGTATCTATCATTGCTAAATTTATCTTGTTTTAGTCTTACATTCGTTCCATTATCTAGATACTTGGTCTTCTTATGGCTAATGATGATGGAAGACCACCAAGTACATCATGAGGCATCAGATGGTATTTCATCTCTTCAATTCTATTTGATTCTTCAACATTTTTTAGGATATGAAGTTTCTGATATAGTTGATAATCACATACATATAAAAATGTTGCTAACCTATGTGAGGCACTTCAAGCCAGGAAATGGAGACCTTGCATATACAATGGGTATTCTCGACATGTTGCTTAATGCATGGTGCTCCAGTTGCTTTCTCTGTTCCCTTGTGGCATAATACAACTATAAGTCTATTCTGCTGAAGCCAATACAATTTCAAGTTACTATAAGTTACCTTATTTTGATCTAATACTTCAAGTTCTGCATTCATACATCCCGTTTCCAACCATAACCTAATTAATACTTTATAACACCCGTCGTGGGCACGGGCCGTCTAAGGACGGCCGAGACCTGCCTAGTATATATATATATCTGATTGGTGGATTTAGTGATTTGTAAAATTAATACCGATGAATTGATTGATAAAAGATACTACTTTTATATGTAAATATACATATATGTCTGTATGAGGGGTATTAAATAGGGCTATAAACAAATCGAACATTCAACGAATCGTTCGGCGGTAAGTTCGTTTGTGTTCGTTTATTGATTCGTTGATTTAGTAAATGAACGAACATGAACACACTTTTATGTTCGTTTAGTTAAATGAACACACATGAACAAATGTCTTGTTTGTTCATTTACGTTCGTGAAAGTTCGTTTATTAATGTTCGTTTACGTTTGTTCATATATATATAATATGACATTAATATGTAAAATCAAAAATTAAGTTAGTTTTTAGAATTCCATTTTTATACCAACTACGTTAACCCGGTTTTTCATTTTGTTATGATATTTTTTACGAACGAAATGATGAGTACAATAGTTGTTTTTATTCATTTTGGTTCGTTAATAAGTTTATGTTCATTTGTTTGCATTCGTTTATCTATACAAAAAGTTTCGTTTGTTTACCGTTCATGTTTGTTCATTTGTTCGGTTAAGTTAAATCAAACGAAAACAATATTTTATGAAAAATCATAAACACGTGTTTACTATGTCAGCCCCCTGTTATAGTAAATCATACGTGGATGAGTAGTTTTGAGAAGACCAAAGTCACCAGTCAAGAGCACCAATATTATATATGTTTAGGTCTCTTATGATATAAATATCTTCATCTTTGAATCTCTTTCTATAATAAATTAAACACGCTAATGATCTCGATATAAAATATAATAGCATTAATTTGTGCTTTTAACTTTGTAAAAAGTAGAAAGGGTTAATCGATTAGGGTATACAAATATTACATATATACTTTTGTTTAAAATTAATATATATTTATTTTGTTTATGAAATTTGGCTATTTTGGTTTTACATAAATAGGAAGGGAGTGTACTATTGTATTATTATGCTTGACTCTTTGAATCATAAAAGGGTAGAGTGATATGTGATACTGATGTATAGTTGCCAAAATGCATAGAATCTTAAACAAAAATCAACGGCCTAGATTCTCCTCTTCCCTGTTATCTTCTCCACATCGATCTCTTTGATTTTAGTAACGTGCGTAGATAAGTTAGAGATAGAGAGAGAGATAGAGAGAGAAAGGTCGAGATGATGTTGGGTAAAAAAGCTCGGCCTCCAATCCGAAGAACCACGAGCATGACGAAGGTCACCGTGGATCTCACTCCCACGGCCACCGTTGCCAACTCCCAACCACCGTATGATCCTTTCAATATAAACCCATCTCCGGATGTTACTCCAAGAAACCATCGCCGGAATTCAGCTGACCATATGGAATTCTTGACCGTTTGTCACCTTTGCGACCGACGTTTGCTCACCGGCCGTGATATCTTCATGTACAAGTACGATCTCAATTTCATTCATTATTATTTATGATTCTATTTTCTCGGATTAAAAAGATTAACATGTATTATTATTAATTACTATTAAATTTTGAAATTTTGTAGAGGTGATAGCGCATTTTGTAGCTATGAATGCAGACAAGAAAAGATGAATGAAGATGAGAAAAAAGACAAGAATCCAATGGTACCAAAAAAACCAGCTGTCATGACTTCAGAATCTTCCAAGTCCAACTAACAAATTATATATAATTTTAATGGGGTTTGAATCAATGTTAACTTGTATGGTTCATAGTCTTTCAAATATATACTCATACACATCTAGATGGATGTTTGAATAAGAAGTGTTACGAAAATGAAAAGTAGAGAAGTGATTTTAAACCGTTATCCGGTCAATATTTGCGGTTTTGATTATAAATCATCGGATAATTCCTCACATGAGTATGTATGTAGAGGATAGAAGGATAGTTTCGAAACGGTTACAAATAAACCCCAAACAGGTTCTTGTATGAACTTGTGATTAATATATGAACCTGTTAATTAATTAGTTCACATGCAAACTATTTAATTGGTTCACATATGAACTCACGGGTTCATGTGTGAATTAGTTAATTAATTAGTATATATGCAAATCAATTAATTAGTTGGTATGTGAATTATGAGGATTCTTGTGTGAATCACAAAGTTCATATATAAATCAGTTAAAATTAAATAGTTAATATGTGAATTACACAAGTTCATATATGAACATATATAGCTAGTTAATTCATGTAGGAATCGGTTAAAAATAGTTAGTATATGAATTACATTAGTTCACATATAAACATATAGTTCATATGTGTGACACACGGGAACCTATTTGTAAGAGTTACGAAACTACTCCTCTATTTTTGGTATGACTGTAAAATTTGACCAGTCAAAACCGCAATTGTTGTCGTATCAAGGGCTAGCTAAGATCGCTTCTCTACTTCTATTTTTTAGCTCTTTTCATTCTAACTTTGGCTAAATGTCTATACATATATGTATGTATGTATGTATGTATATACTTATGTATTTTGTATGTGTGTTTTATGAAAAAGCTCCAAAATTATTAGTCGTGTGTGTTTCTACATTATAATCATTGCATGCAACAGAAGAATGTAGGATATTTGGTTTCGCAATCTTAAAACTACACCGACAAAAATATTTAATCCTTGTGATAATATTTGATAAAAATGAACCTTAAAAAAATTATGTTTGTTCAAATATAATATCTAGGTATATATATAGGGTTAGTTCTGTGAGAGACTGTGAAGATTCTTTCATATTTTTTATTATCATCAAACCTACAAACATAACATTATGTCATGTGAAATCAGGGTGTGCAGAAGTCATATGATAATCATATTTTAATTAGAATCAACCAGTTATAATTAGATATCCAACTTTAATTGGATTGGATTGGATTAGATTTATAATTTTTAACATCTAGATTGGGTCACTCAATAACAAATAACCAATCCAATGGATCGATTGTCCAATGTCAATTAAATTGAATGGGATGACAAAATTCAACATCCATTAAATAATAGGATTGGATTGGATTGGATCGTTTGTCCGTGTTAATTGGATTGGATAGCATGCAAAATCCAATATCCAATAGATTATTGGATTGGATAACATCCACCTAAGATTTCGATCATATCGGTTAACATCCCTAGAGCGAAGCTCATTTTATCTCAAGTACATATATTTAGAAATCTAGGTCATATGAAGGTTACAACCTTCCGACAGCATAACATAACTTTCACATAATATAAAGGTATCCTCACCTTTTCACAAAAATATACATGCATATATATGGGGTGGGTTGGGTGTGTGAGATAAGTAGCTAGGGACTTCTGAAGCTAGCCCGTTTGGGGCACTCTCCGAGTTTTATGTGGAGAAGTGTTTGTGTAAAAATTTACTTAAGTTATTATCGTAAGATGTCGTGAGGCAGAATCGTCAAAAGAAAGAATTCTCATTCGATAAAACGTGCGATAAAGAAAAATAAAATGACAGAAAGATTGATGACGCAGGAAAAACCTCTGAATCGAGGAAAAAACCTGCGGCCGACTAAACAGGATAGTCGACGTTGCACTACTGATCACCAATAAGGGGTGATATCCTCGATGTTACAATGGTATCGTACGATTACAATAAAGAAATGAATGCTATCGAACGTAAATACAGAGAATAATATTGTTATTGCTATTTCTCTTTTGGAATCAGTTGTCCCCAGTGTAGGATCTTGAATCTCTTTTATAGCTGTTGAGTTTGTAACCGTTCGTTCATTATTGAGCCATAAATGCAACGGTCATAACTGAGGCTGATTTTTCGATCGTAACGTCTGAGTTATTGATGAGGGACGTATCTTGCTCAAACGGTCGGATTTAAGCTCGATAGACGATGGTTGTGCTTCGAGGTTATCTTGGATAAGCTTTCCTGCAATAAGAGTAAACATGGATATGTATATCGTTAGTTTAATCGTACGATCATATGATGATATCGCACGATTATCTTCGATGACCACTTGTCTTTGTTTGATGGTAGTTATATCTTTATTTCAGGACCTTATCTTAATACAGGAATATCATCCTGAAAGATATCTTACGATTCTAATCGTTCGATCGTTCGATGATAAAATTTCACCCAAACAGTTTGCCCCCAAGATTTAGAAAATATGTTATAGATTTTCTGAATCTTACACCTGTGAAATCAAATCGTTAATACATCAATTTTATCGTGATTAATTTGTCGAATATGAACAGTTTTATATATTAACAGCGTCATAACTTGGTTATCTGCTAGCTGTCAACACAACGGTTATATGGGACAGGTGTCGATGCTCGATTCGACCTCAATTTCTTGGGAAGGAGTTTAATTTCATATAAAGATAAGATTTCATCCATAATTATCACAAATCTTTTCCAATTTCGAATTCAAATTCTACTCCAACCGAATCCTTCCAATCTTTAAGAAGATTTAGTTTCAATTCGCCTATAAGGTATCTTTCTACCCCTTGTTTCAATTTCAGTTCATGCGTTTGAAAACTAAGGCTGATAAGAATCCTAGAAACTTCGATTTGCTGCGTTTTGATCGGTTGTATAGAAGTCTAGATCGTTTAAGCTTTAGAGAAACAATGGAGGTTAGAAGCACAATCCAGGGAGAAATTGACCTAGTTCACCTTAGGAAACTTGCCAGGATGCCTAAGGAGGCTGTGATCAAATCTCCTGGTGAGGTTAGACCCGCTGATGCTCCGGCGGGTTTCTTTGCTTTGTTCGAATACCCATTTAAGATAGGATTCACTTGGCCTTACAGTCCTCTATCTCGTGCCTTCATGACACGTTTTAGCCTTTCCCCTGGACAGCTCATGCCCCAATTCTGGAGGGTCGTGAGTGTCATCGAACGTGTAACCGAAAATTGGGGTAGAGCACCTTTTACAGTCGATGACCTTCTCACGGCGTATACCGTGAAGGTCTCTGATTATGATAGATATGGGATTTATCCTAAGGGTAGGGGTGATGCCATGTTAGTACATGGTACTCAAGCGTTCGATCGAGGGTGGAAGGCTCGATATGCGTTCGTACGATCTTCATCGGTCTTGGAAGAAGGTGGATGGGTAGCCCCAGAATGGAATTCATTAGGTATAGGTTGCTTTATGTATTTTGTTTTGCTTTGATGTTATCGTACATTTTCTTATCGTGCGTTTCTTTTTGCAGAGATCGAATTTGCTTTCGAGGAATCCACCGAGGCTGTTAATCGCTTCTTGGAGTACGGAGTTCAAGAAAGATCGTACGCCAGGTCAAAGGGAAAAAG
This sequence comes from Centaurea solstitialis, assembly GCA_030169165.1. Taxonomy (NCBI): domain Eukaryota; kingdom Viridiplantae; phylum Streptophyta; class Magnoliopsida; order Asterales; family Asteraceae; genus Centaurea; species Centaurea solstitialis. The sequence continues at coordinate 34,058 of JARYMX010000137.1, forward strand.
CCTAAAGGAGGATAGCGACGAGGAGCTTGAAGTGCAGGTGCTAAGTGAAGGAGAAGAAGAAAAAGAAGAAGAAGAAGAAGATATGGAAGGTAAATCGTATGATAGTTTTATCCTCTTTCTTATGTTTTCTTGCATCGTGCGATATTAACGTATGTTATCCTTGTTTATTTTAGGTCAAAAGAAACCTGCGAAGAAGTTGGCCAACTTAGCGGCGGCCAAGAGGGCTCTGGAGAAGAAGAAGGGTATAAGCGGCATGGAGCCTCAACCTAAGAAGACAAGGTCTTCTTCGGGTGCTTCGATTGCATCAAAGGAAGCCGTACGACAGGCGGATGATGTGGTCGATGCGACCCCGATTCACACTGCTCCTCCTCCTACGATGTCTCCTACGATGCCAAAGGAGAAAAGGACCTCAGCCAAGCCTCCAAAGGGGAAGGAGGGTGAGACGTCAATCCACATTTCTCTACCCTCAAACTTTCTGGATGGCGATGTCATCAACCAGGATGATCTTTTCCCTGCCATCGAACAATACCTGCTTCCATCGCAGAAGGCCCACATGGACACTCGTCGTATTGGCGAGCTCGATGCCGGTGCTGTTGGATACTCCTTCATGGTAAGTTATCGTACGAGTGAATAAATCTTACGATATATTATAATTAAGTGTTCTAATCATCTTGTGTTATGCAGGCTTTCCAGGCGTGTCTTGGTCTTCATCAAAGGTTGGAGACCGTTCAGAGGGACATGAAGGCGAAGATGTCCAGCGAGAGGGCTGCGGTGAACGAGGCGAAGAAGGCTCAGGAAAAGGCATCAAAGATGGCTGCTGTCCTAGAGGCCAAACGGGTTGAGGTGGACGATCTGACAGCTAAACTGGATGAGGCTGAGCACGTTCGATCAGAACAATGTGCAAGACTGACAGCGGCAAACAATCGTATTGCCAAATTGGAGGAGGAACTGGCTGCATCGCGTGTGGAGATGGCAGATCGTGAGAAGGCCCTATCATCTGAGATCTTGGATCTCAAAGATGAGATGGTGTTATCCAGGATGGTGGCCCGTGCAGCCGTAATACGCCAATTTATTGGTGGCACGTATACCATCGAGGCTGCCAAGGGTGAGCTGGGGGCTTTCCGCGATGCGATGGGATCTGATGAGCTCCTGGATGCTGATGACGCCAAGGATGCTGATGAAGAGGAGGAAGGTGCTGAGAAGAGCAAAGAGGCCGAAGTTACGATGATCGAGGAGGAGGATAAGAATGAAGATGCCTCTGGATCCGTCATCGTGGACAAGGCTGCTGAAGACGTTCCTCCCCCTATCGTAGGAGCTAGTGTAGGAGAGGGTGCTGGCGTAGAGGCCACCCCTGAAGTTTAATTTATCGAACGATGTAATTTGAGTACTTTAAGTACTTTTTTAATGAAATTATCTATTTTTGCAATCGTGCGATGTTTCAATACTTGTTATTTTTGTTCTAAGTATTTTTGGTAAATAGATAATCGTGCGCTTTAGCTGATTTAGTGTTTAAGGCCTTAACTAATCGTGCGTTTTAGCTTGTGATGTTTATCATGAGTTTAAGGCACTTTAAAAAATTTTAGAAACGTTTCTGTTAATCATGCGTCTGGCGTTTTGACTTGCGCTCTTGCGATTTAAAATTGATGCATCTTTTAAGTTTTATGCGATTTGAGCATGTTGTTTTATCAGGCGATGTTTGCCATAGATCGTGCGATGTCTGCGGTAGTCGTGCGATATCCTGCGATAATCATGCGATGTCTTGCGATAATCGTGCGTTACCTGCGAGTAAAATTGGCTAAAGGGTGGCCGTTGGATTGACCAACGGCGCTCCGATGCCTAAGTCAGTAATCATTCGATGGAATAATAGTAAAATAAAAAGGGTTTTAGAAGTAGTACCTTTTTAGATGAGTTGCATTCCAACTACGTGGGATCTCATTACCTTCGATGGTTGAAATCTTATAGGCATCTTTCCCCACGATCTTGGTAATGATGTAAGGTCCTTCCCATTTGATGGAAAGTTTTCCAGCGTTCGATTCTTGTGTATTCGGAAAGACACGTCGCAGGACATGATCTCCAAGTTGAAATACCTTGACTTTTACCTTTTTATTGAAGTAGCGTTCAACCATGGCTTTCTGCGATGCCATTTTTTGAAAGGCTTTCTCTCTTAGTTCTTCCAAAGCATCGATATCGTAACATAAGTCTATCGAGTTTTGCTCAATCGTACGATGTCGAGCAACAGGAACTTGTGATTCGATTGGAAGGACTGCTTCACATCCATATACCAGGGAAAAAGGAGTTTGCCCAGTTGCAGTTCTAGGTGTCGTGCGATTTGCCCATAAAACAGATGGTAATTCTTCGACCCATCGACCCTTTGCAGCTTTCAACCTCTTTCGAATAGAATTAATAATGGTCTTGTTGCTGGATTCAGCCAAGCCATTAGATTGTGGATATCTTGGGGTCGATGTAATGAGTTTTATCCCACGTTCATCGCAGAACTTTCGAGTTCTTTCACTTATAAATTGGGATCCATTATCGCACGTTATTTCGGATGGTACTCCAAACCTGTAAATAATGTTAGTTTGGATAAAGGAGATAACTTCTTTATCCCTAACCTGTGAGAAAGCTGCGGCTTCAATCCATTTAGAGAAATAATCAGTAAGAACAAGTAAAAATACTTTCTGACCTGGAGCAGGTGGTAATTTTCCTACGATGTCCATCCCCCATCGCATGAATGGCCATGGGATCAAGACAGAGTGTAGGGGTTCAGAAGGTAGATGTGACGTACCTGAGTGTCTTTGACAAGCATCGCACTTTTGGACATACCTTATCGAGTCTTCTCGAAGAGTAGGCCAATAATATCCTTGCCTCGAGATTCTGTTAGCAAGGCTTCTGCCCCCAGAATGGTTTCCACATTCTCCATCGTGCATCTCTTGAAGGATTTGATCGATTTGTTGCTTATTTACCACGCATCGTAAGATAAGACCCGTTGTAGACCTTCGATACAGCTGATCATCGAAGATCGTATATCGAGAGCTCTTAAGTCTGACTTTCCGGGCTTCTAATTTGTCTTCTGGAAGTTGGTTATTTTTGAGGTAATTCCAAATATCAAGCGACCAATCGTGTTTTTCTTTGATCATTCGAACTTCTTCGATTGTTGGTGACATGAGATGTATTATTGGAATGCTTTCCAACGTTGGTTCATTGAATGCGGATCCCAGGTTAGCTAAAGCATCGGCTTGCATGTTTAGATCTCTTGGGATTTGCTCTATCGAGAACTTATCGAATCGTGCGATCTTATCTTTTGCGATCTTGAGGTACGATATCATCTGTTTGTGTAAAAATTTACTTAAATTGTTATCTTAAGATGTCGTGAGGCAAAATCGTCAAAAGAAAGAATTCTCGTTCGATAAAACGTACGATTAATAAAAAGCAAATAGACAAAGAATTTGATGACGCAGGAAAAACCTCTGAATCGAGGAAAAAACCTGCGGCCGACTAACTAGGATAGTCGACGTTGCACTATTGATCACCAATAAGGGGTGATATCCTCGATGTTACAGTTGTATCGTACGATTACAATATGGAAATGGATGCCAATGAATGTAAATACAGAGAATAATATTAGTATTGCAATTTCTCTCTCAGAATCAGATGTCTTGTGTGTAGAACTTTGAATCTCTTTTATAGCTGCTTGGATCGTAACTGTCATCTCATAATTGAGCTATAAATGCAACGGCTATAACTGAAGCTGATTTCACGATCGTAACGTCCAAGCTCTTAAATGAAAAGTGTTTCTTGGTCAAACGGTCGGATTTAAGCTCGATGAACGATGGCTGTGCTTTGTGGTTATCTTGGATAAGCTTTCCTGCAATAAGAACAAACTTGTACATGTATACCATTAGTTCAATCGTACGACCATAAGATGATATCGTGCGATTATCTTCGATAATTACTTATCTTTGTTTGACGGTAATTATATCTTTATTTCAGGACCTTATCTTAATACAGGAATATCATCCTGGAAGATATCTTACGATTCTAATCGTTCGATCGTTCGATGATAAAATTTCACCTAAACAGTTTGCCCCCAAGATTTAGAAAATAAATTGTATATTTTCTGAATCTTATATCTGCAAAATCAAATCGTTAGTACATCGTTTTTATCATGATCAATTTCGTCGAATATGAACCGATCTTCATGTTAACGGCGTTACTAACCAGGTTAATTGCTAGCTGTCAACACAACGGTTATCTAGGACAGGTGTCGATGCTCGATTCGACCTTAATTTCTTGGGAAGGAGTTTAATTTTATATAAAGGTAAGATTTCTTCCATAATTATCTCAAAATCTCTTCCAAATTTCGAATTCAAATTTCTCTAACCGAATCCTTTCAATCTTTAAGAAGATTTAGATCTAATTCGTCTATAAGGTACCTTTCTCTCCCTCGTTTCAATTCAGTTCATGCGTTTGAAAATCAGGGCTGATAAGGACCCTAGAAACTTTGATTTATTACGTTTCGATAGGTTGCGTAGAAGTCTAGATCGAGTCTGTTTTAGAGAAATCATGGAGGTTAAAAGTACAATTCAAGCAGAAATCGACTTAGTGCACCTTAGGAAACTTGCTAGGATGCCTAAGGAGACGGTGATCGTATCACCTGGTGAGGTTAGACCCGCCGATGCTCCGGCAGGTTTCTTTGCGCTATTTGAATACCCGTTTAAGATAGGATTCACCTGGCCTTACGGTCCTCTGTCTCGTGCTTTCATGACGCGTTTCAGTCTTTCTCCTGGACAGCTCATGCCCAATTCTGGAGGGTCGTGAGCGTCATCGAACGTGTAACTGAGAATTGGGGTAGAGCCCCTTTTACCGTCGATGATCTTCTTACGGCTTACACCGTAAAGGTCTCGGACTACAATAGGTATGGGATTTATCCCAAGGGTAGGGGTGATACCATGTTAGTACATGGTACTCAAGCGTTTGATCGAGGGTGGAAGGCTCGATATGCGTTCGTGCGATCCTCATCGGTCTTGGAGGATGGTGGATGGGTGGCTCCAGAATGGAATCCACTAGGTATAGGATGATTTTTTACTATGCTTTGATGTTATCGTATGATTTCTTATCGTACGTTCCTTTTTGCAGAAATTGATTTTATCTTCGAGGAATCCACTGAAGCTGTCAATCGTTTCCTGGAATACGGCGTTCAGGAAAGATCGTACGGGAAATCGAAGGGAAAAAGCCAAAAAGAAGATAGCGACGAGGAGTTCGAAGTGCAGGTGCTAAGTGAAGAAGAAAAAGAAGAAGAAGAGATGGAAGGTAAATCGCGCGATGATATTCTATCTTACGTTTTCTTGCACCGTACGATATCAACGTACGTTTTCTTGCTTATTTCAGGCCAAAAGAAACCTGCGAAGAAGCTGGCCAACATAGCGGCGGCCAAGAGGGCTTTGGAGAAGAAGAGAGGAATGAGTGGCATGGAGCCACAACCTAAGAAGACGAGGTCTTCTTCGGGTACTTCGACCGCATCAAAGGAAGCCGTACGACAGGCGGATGATGTGGTCGATGCAACCCCGATCCACACTGCTCCTCCTCCTGCGATGTCTCCTACGATGTCAAAGGAGAAAAGGGCTTCGGTCAAGCCTCCAAGAGGGAAGGAGGGAGAAAACATCGATCAACATATCCCTGCCTTCAAATTTCCTCGATGGCGATGTTATTAACCAGGATGACTTATTCCCTGCCATCGAACAATATCTGCTCCCATCGCAGAAGGCTCACATGGACACTCGTCGGATTGGCGAGCTCGATGCTGGTTCTGTTGGGTACTCCTTCATGGTAAGTTATCATACGATATTTATATCTTACGATTACATTAAATGTACTGTTCTAACTCTTTATATTTGCGCAGGCCTTCCAGGCGTGTCTCGGCCTTCATCAAAGGTTAGAGACTGTTCAAAGGGACATGAAGGCGAAGATGTCCAGCGAAAGGGCGGCAGTGACCGAGGCTAAGAAGGCTCAAGATAAGGCATCGAAGATGGCTGCTGCTCTGGAAGCCAAGCGAGTTGAAGTAGATGACTTGGTGGCTAAGCTGGATGAGGCTGAGCACGTTCGATCAGAACAACGTGCGAGGTTGACAGCGGCCAATAATCGTGCTGCCAAATTGGAAGAGGAGCTTGCTGCGATGCGCGCAGAGATGGCAGATCGAGAGAAGGCTTTGTCTTCTGAGATCCAGGATCTCAAAGACGAGATGGTGTTATCTAGGATGGTGGCCCGTGCAGCCGTAATACGCCAATTCATTGGTGGCACGTACACCATCGAAGCTGCTAAAGGTGAGCTGGGGGCTTTTCGTGATGCGATGGGGTCTGATGAGCTCCTGGATGCTGATGACGCCAAGGATGCCGATGAGGAGGAAGAAGGTGCTGAAAAGAGCAAAGATGCTGAGGTCACGATGATCGAGGAGGAGGATAAAAATGAAGATGCCTCTGGATCCGGCATCGTGGACAAGGCTGCTGAAGTCACTCCTCCTATCGTAGAAGTTAGCGTAGAAGAGGGTGTTAGCGTAGAGGCTACCCCTGTAGTTTAATCGATGTAATCACAGTACTTTAAGTACTTTTTAATGAAATTATCTATTTTTGCAATCGTGCGATGTTTTAGTACTTGTTATTTCTGTTCTAAGTACTTTTAGTAAATAGATAATCGTGCGTTTTTAGCTAATCTGTCATTTAAGGCCTTAATTAATCGTGCGTTTTGTCTTGCGATATTTATCGTGAGTTTAAGGCACTTAAAAAATTTTTTAGAAACGTTTCTGTTAATCGTGCGTCTGGCGTGTTGACTTGCGCTCTTGCGATTTAAAATTGATGCATCTTTTAATTTCTATGCGATTTTAAGCATATTGTTTTATCGGGCGGTATTTGCCATAGATCGTGCGATGTCTGCGATAGTCGTGCGATATCATGCGATAATCATGCGATGTCTTGCGATAATCATGCGATACCTGCGAGTAAAATTGGCTAAGGGGTGGCCGTTGGATTGACCAACGGCGCTCCGATGCCTAAGTCAGTAATCGTTCGACGAAATAATAGTAAGAAATAAAAAGGGTTTCAGAAATAGTACCTTTTTAGATGAGTTGCATTCCAACTACGTGGGATTTCAATACCTTCAATGGTTGAAATTTTATAGGCTCCTTTTCCCACGATTTTGGTAATGATGTAAGGACCTTCCCATTTGATGGAAAGTTTTCCAGCATTCGATTCCTGCGTATTTGGGAAGACACGTCGTAGGACGTAATCTCCAAGTTGAAATACCTTGACTTTTACCTTTTTATTGAAGTAGCGTTCAACTATAGCTTTCTGCGATGCCATTTTCTGAAAGGCTTTCTCTCTTAGTTCTTCCAAAGCATCAACATCGTAACACAAGTCTATCGAGTTTTGTTCAATCGTACGATGTCGAGCAACAGGAACTTGTGATTCGATTGGAAGGACTGCTTCACATCCATATACCAAGGAAAAAGGAGTTTGCCCAGTTGCAGTTCTAGGTGTCGTGCGATTTGCCCATAAAACAGATGGTAACTCTTCGACCCATCGACCCTTTGCAGCTTTCAACCTCTTTCGAATAGAATTAATAATGGTCTTATTGCTGGATTCGGCCAAGCCGTTGGATTGTGGATATCTCGGAGTCGATGTAATGAGTTTTATCCCACGTTCATCGCAGAACTTTCGAGTTCTCTCACTTATAAATTGGGATCCATTATCGCACGTTATTTCTAATGGTACTCCGAACCTTATCGAGTCCTCTCGAAGAGTAGGCCAATAATATCCTTGTCTCGAGATTCTGTTAGCAAGACTTCTGCCCCAGAATGGTTTCCACATTCTCCATCATGCATCTCCTGAAGGATTCGGTCGATTTGTTGCTTACTCACCACACATCGTAAGATTAGACCCGTTGTAGACCTTCGATATAGTTGATCATCGAAGATCGTATATCGAGAGCTTTTAATTCTGATTTTCCGGGCTTCTAATTTGTCTTCAGGGAGCTGGTCGTTTTTGAGATAGTTCCACATATCATTCGACCAATCGTGGTTTTCTTCGATCAAATGAGCTTCTTCGATTGTGGGCGACATAAGATGTATTATCGGAACACTTTCTAAGGCTGGTTCGTTGAATGCGGATCCCAAGTTAGCCAAGGCATCGGCTTGCATATTCAGGTCTCTTGGGATTTGCTCTATCGAGAATTTATCAAATCGTGCGATCTTATCTTTTGCGATCTTGAGGTACGATATCATCTTTGAATCTTTTGCTTGAAATTCGCCATTGATTTGGTTCACTACTAGTAGTGAATCGCTTCGTACATGTAGCCATCGTGCCCCCAAGTCATATGCCATATCCAATCCAGCAATCAAGGCTTCATATTCTGCTTCATTGTTAGTGGTTTTGAACTCACATCGTATTGAATACACCATATTGCCCCCATGTGATGATTTCAGGACTACTCCCAATCCTGATCCTCGTGCGTTAGAAGCTCCATCAACATGCATGGTCCATGGTTCGTTGTCATGAATCATCACATTACTGATTTCATCGTATGATGGTTCTTTGATTCCAGGACTGAATTCAGCTACGAAATCTGCCAACGCTTGAGACTTTATCGCTGTTCTTGGCTGATATGTTAGATCAAAGCTGCTAAGATAAATACTCCACTTTGCTAATCGTCCTGTAAGTTCAGGCTTACGAAGTACGATCTTAAGAGGATAATTAGTAACAACGATTATATGATGCGATTCGAAGTAATGCCTTAACTTTTTTGCTGCAGTCACGAGGCCAAGTAAAAGTTTTTCCATAGATGTATACCTTGTTTCAGCATCGAGAAAAGACTTACTTATATAATAGATAGGTTGCTGATGTTGGTCACCTTCTCGTACGAGCACTGCGCTAACGGCGTTGTTACTTACAGCGAGGTACAACTGCAAGCTCTCACCTTCGATTGGTTTCGTCAGTAGTGGAGGATTGGACATATATTTCTTTAAGCTTTGTAGTGCTTCCTCGTGTGCTTCTGTCCAATCGAAGCCTTTGTTTTTTCGAAGCACGTTGTAGAACAAGTGACACTTATCGGATGATCGTGAGATGAACCTGTTCAAGGCTGCTACTCGTCCGGTCAACTTTTGTACCTCTTTTACAGTCCTTGGTGATTGAATTTCCAAGATTGCTTTGATCTGTTCTGGACTTGCTTCGATCCCTCGTTGTGTAACCATGTATCCAAGAAACTTTCCCGCACGCACCCCGAAAGAGCACTTGGTTGGGTTAAGTTTCATCTTGTATTCTCGTAATATATCGAACGATTGCCTCAGATGCTGGATATGATCTTGTGATCGTTCCGACTTTACGAGCATATCATCGATGTATACTTCCATCGTACGTCCGAGATGATCTTTGAACATCCTGTTTACAAGCCTTTGGTACGTTGATCCAGCATTCTTGAGCCCAAATGGCATTACTTTATAACAATATATGCCCTTATCGGTCATAAACGCGGTCTTCTCTTGATCATCTTTGTGCATTAGGATCTGATTATATCCGGAATAAGCATCCATGAACGTCAGTAACTCGTGCCCCGCAGTTGCATCGACCATCGCATCAATATGTGGCAAAGGAAAAGGATCCTTTGGACAAGCTTTGTTTAGGTCTGTAAAGTCGATGCATACTCGCCACTTTCCATTCTTCTTTTGTACTACCACCACGTTGGCGAGCCAATCTGGATACTTTACTTCTCGAATTTTCCCTGTTTTGAGTAGGTTGTCTACCTCCTCATTGATGACTTTGTTGCGTTCTGGTGCAAACTTGCGCCTTTTTTGCTTAACGGGTTTAAACGTTGGATCCACGTTCAACTTGTGCGATATGATGTTAGGATCAATTCCTACCATATCCTCGTGTGACCACGCAAAACAATCCGAGTGTTCCTGCAAAAAAGAAATTATACTATTTTTTATATCGGGGGTTAGAGTTGCTCCTACGAAGACCTTGCGATCAGGATGTCTTGGATCTAGCACGATTTCTTCAAGTTGAAGGTCATCGTACGATCGTATTCCATCCTGGCTCTGTAATTGCTAGATATCTTGCGGTTTAGCCTTCATCGTAATCTTGTAGCACTCCCTTGCAATTTTCTTTTCGCTGACTATCTCTTGCACGCCCCAGGGAGATGGGAACTTGATCTTCTGATGATACGTTGATGGTATAGCCTTCATATCGTGAATCCAAGGTCTTCCAAGTATAGCATTGTAAGCGGAAGGACAATCGATGACGTTGAACTTTGTTTGCTTGTTTATGCCTTTAGCGAAGACTGGCAGTATGATTTCTCCAAGAGTACTAGTGGCATCTCCGTTGAATCCAATTAACGTTGTTGTTCGTCGTACGATGTTGGATCGATCAATACCCATGATCTTTAGAGTATCCGAGAATATAACGTTAGCTGAACTACCTCCATCCACCAATACTCTCCTGGTCAAACAGTTTCCAATGTTTAACTGTATGACTAGAGCATCATGGTGTTTTTGGTTAACGCCCGATAGATCATCCTGATCGAACGTTAGTTTGGCTGCATCGAGTTCTCTTTCAGCCGCAGTCTTTGAATCTTCAGGAACAGGATACCCTTCAGGTCCTTCTCGTGCGTGTCGTTTGGCCGCAGAGTATGTCAAACCACATACTTCGGATCCACCAGTAATGCAATTTACAACTTTCGTTGGAACGGGTGACGTCGGTCTCTTTGAATCATCGCCTAGAAGGTTTTTGAGATGTCCGTTCGATTTGAGGTATGCGATCTCCTTCTTCAAGCTAATACACTCATCTGTATTGTGTCCGTGGTCGCTGTGGAAGTCACACCATTTTGTTTGGTCTCTATCCTTGCTAGGACTTTCTGGTTTCTTGGGCCATCGTACGTTGACTTCCAAGTTCCGAAGAGAATCCACTAAGTCCTTTGCTGTACCTGCAAAATGGTAAGTTGACAAATCGGGATATCTTATTTTACCTTTACCTTGGTTCGAACGTTTATTCTGATCGCGTCGAGAATTATCAATCTTGTTTACTCGTTTAGGTTTGAAATCATGTTTCTGCGCTCCAAGATTTTTCTTATCATTCGAATGTTTACGCCGGAAAAGGGCATCATCTTCGATTCTCATGTGTGCCAACGTACGAGCTCGTACATCATCGAAGTTTTCTGGTGGATACTTCGTCAGATCTGTGTATAACTCCGAGGATGTGTCTAATCCACGTTTGTATGCTTCGATCGCCGTCCGCACATCGCAGTTCTTGACTTCGATCATCTCTGCGTTGAACCTGTTGAAATATTCACGAATGGTTTCACCTGTTTTTTGCACGACATAGTAGAGATCGCTTGTTTGTTTCTCCATCTTGCGACTGCTTGCAAACTGTCGAGTAAACTGGTTTACTAACTCGGACCACGATGCAATGCTCTTAGGTTTCAAATTGATTAACCACTGCAACGCAGCTCCGGTAAGTGTTGATCCAAAGCCCTTGCACATACATATTTCTTGAAACTGGGTTGGAATAGGAACTGTCCATACTAGCTGCTTGTATTGTGCGATGTGTTCCACAGGATCAGAGATTCCAGAGTATTTTGGTGTAAAAGCTGGAATGTTATATTTTTTGGGGATATCAACAAGAGCAATCTCATCGATATAGGGTGAGGCTTGGAATCCGGTTTTAGGTTCAACTTCGATGGGTACAGCAGCTCCAGGAAGTTTGGTTAACAATGCGAGCATTGCTTTATTCTGTTCTTCTAGCATTTTTAATCGAATATCCACGATATCATTGGGTGGTGGATTACTAGAGGTTCCCGAAACGTTTGATAAGTTTGGAATATGAGTTATGGGGGTAGCTGCGGTGGGAACGTGCGATATCGGTTCTGGAATAGGTATAAAGGGACGAGGCCCTGTTTGAGGTTGGTTGTAAGTAAACGTGGTTGCTCCTGGGTAAGGACCTGATGGTAACGGAGGGAAGATAGGACGTGAATTGTTGACTGGAGGTGGCGGTGGTAAGCTAACTTGCGATATCTGCGGTGGTGGAGGCAAGTTAACTTGCGATACTTGAGGTGGAATGAAAGATTGTGACATTTGTGGTTGGACAAATGGAGGTTGAGAAACAGGGGGTGGATTTTGAGGAAAAAATGGCCTTTGCTGATGAATGGAGACTGGGATGTGAGAAGTTTGCGGATTCGATGCTCTCAATCTAGACAGTTCACCATTCATTTGTAAGTTCTGCTCATTCAACCATTGGATTTGTTCTTGTGCTGCTGCCAACTGTTGCTACAAAGTTGTTTGAGAACTGCTTGCCATGTTCCTGTACTCAATTCACAAAGAAGCTCGAAGAAATAGGTTAGTAAGCTGACGCCTTATCGAACAAGATTTTCTCAAAACGGGCCCCACGGTGGGCGCCAAACTGTTTGTGTAAAAATTTACTTAAATTGTTATCTTAAGATGTCGTGAGGCAAAATCGTCAAAAGAAAGAATTCTCGTTCGATAAAACGTACGATTAATAAAAAGCAAATAGACAAAGAATTTGATGACGCAGGAAAAACCTCTGAATCGAGGAAAAAACCTGCGGCCGACTAACTAGGATAGTCGACGTTGCACTATTGATCACCAATAAGGGGTGATATCCTCGATGTTACAGTTGTATCGTACGATTACAATATGGAAATGGATGCCAATGAATGTAAATACAGAGAATAATATTAGTATTGCAATTTCTCTCTCAGAATCAGATGTCTTGTGTGTAGAACTTTGAATCTCTTTTATAGCTGCTTGGATCGTAACTGTCATCTCATAATTGAGCTATAAATGCAACGGCTATAACTGAAGCTGATTTCACGATCGTAACGTCCAAGCTCTTAAATGAAAAGTGTTTCTTGGTCAAACGGTCGGATTTAAGCTCGATGAACGATGGCTGTGCTTTGTGGTTATCTTGGATAAGCTTTCCTGCAATAAGAACAAACTTGTACATGTATACCATTAGTTCAATCGTACGACCATAAGATGATATCGTGCGATTATCTTCGATAATTACTTATCTTTGTTTGACGGTAATTATATCTTTATTTCAGGACCTTATCTTAATACAGGAATATCATCCTGGAAGATATCTTACGATTCTAATCGTTCGATCGTTCGATGATAAAATTTCACCTAAACATCATCTTTGAATCTTTTGCTTGAAATTCGCCATTGATTTGGTTCACTACTAGTAGTGAATCACTTCGTACGTGTAGCCATCGTGCTCCCAAGTTATATGCCATATCCAATCCAGCGATCAAGGCTTCGTATTCTGCTTCATTATTGGTAGTTTTGAACTCGCATCGTATCGAATACACCATATTGCCCCCATGTGATGATTTCAGGACAACTCCCAATCCTGATCCTCGTGCGTTGGAAGCTCCGTCAACATGCATGGTCCATGGTTCGTTGTCGTGAATCATCACATAACTGATTTCATCGTACGATGGTTCTTCGATCCCAAGACTGAATTCAGCTACGAAATCTGCTATCGCCTGAGATTTTATCGCTGTTCTTGGTTGATACGTTAGATCGAAGCTGCTAAGATAAATGCTCCACTTTGCTAATCGTCCTGTAAGTTCGGGCTTACGAAGTACGATCTTAAGAGGATAGTTAGTAACAACGATTATATGATGCGATTCGAAATAGTGTCTTAACTTTTTAGCTGCAGTTACGAGGCCAAGTAAGAGCTTTTCCATAGACGTGTACCTTGTTTCAGCATCGAGGAAAGACTTACTTATATAATAGATAGGTTGCTGATGTTGGTCACTTTCTCGTATGAGCACCGCACTAACAGCGTTGTTACTTACAGCGAGGTACAATTGCAAGCTCTCTCCTTCGATTGGTTTCGTCAACAGTGGAGGATTGGACATGTATTTCTTCAAGCTTTGTAGTGCTTCCTCGTGTGCCTCTGTCCAATCGAAGCCTTTGTTCTTTCGAAGCACATTGTAGAACAAGTGACACTTATCGGATGATCGTGAGATGAACCTGTTCAGGGCCGCTACTCGTCCGGTCAGCTTTTGTACCTCTTTTACATTCCTTGGTGATTGGATTTCCAGGATTGCTTTGATCTGCTCCGGACTCACCTCGATCCCTCGTCGTGTAACCATGTATCCAAGAAATTTTCCCGCACGTACTCCGAAAGAGCATTTGGTTGGGTTGAGTTTCATCTTGTATTCTCGTAATATATCGAACGATTGTTTTAGATGCTGGATGTGATCTTGTGATCGTTCCGATTTTACGAGCATATCGTCGATATATACTTCCATCGTACGTCCGAGGTGATCTTTGAACATCCTGTTTACGAGCCTTTGGTACGTTGATCCAGCGTTCTTGAGCCCAAATGGCATTACTTTGTAACAGTATATGCCCTTATCGGTCATAAACGCAGTCTTTTCTTGGTCGTCTTTGTGCATTAGGATCTGGTTATATCCGGAATAAGCATCCATGAACGTTAGTAACTCGTGCCCCGCTGTCGCATCGACCATTGCATCGATGTGTGGCAAAGGAAAAGGATCCTTTGGACACGCTTTGTTTAGGTCCGTGAAGTCGATGCATACTCGCCACTTTCCATTCTTTTTTTGTACTACCACCACGTTGGCGAGCCAATCTGGATACTTTACTTCTCGAATTTTTCCCGTTTTGAGTAGATTCTCCACTTCCTCGTTGATCACCTTGTTGCGTTCTGGTGCAAACTTGCGTCTTTTTTGCCTAACGGGTTTAAACGTAGGATCCACGTTCAACTTGTGCGATATGATGTTAGGATCTATCCCCACCATATCCTCGTGTGACCACGCAAAACAATCCGAGTGTTCCTGCAAAAAAGAAATTATACTATTTTTTATATCGGGGGTTAGAGTTGCACCTACGAAGACCTTGCGATCAGGATGTTTGTGATCCAACACGACTTCTTCTAATTGAAGATCATCGTACGATCGTACTCCATCCTGGCTCTGTAATTGCTAGATATCGTGCGGTTTGGCCTTCATCGTAATCTTGTAGCACTCCCTTGCGATTTTCTTTTCGCTGACTATCTCTTGTACGCCCCATGGAGATGGGAACTTGATCTTCTGATGATACGTCGATGGTACAACTTTCATATCGTGAATCCAAGGTCTTCCAAGTATGGCATTATAAGCAGAAGGACAATCGATGACATTGAACTTTGTTTGCTTATTTATGCCTTTAGCGAAGACTGGTAGTGTGATTTCTCCAAGAGTACTAGTGGCATCTCCGTTGAATCCAATTAGCGTTGTTGTTCGTCGTACGATATTAGACCGATCAATGCCCATGATCTTGAGTGTTTCTGCGAATATCACGTTGGCTGAGCTGCCTCCGTCGATTAGTACTCTCTTGGTTAAACAGTTACCAATTGTCAACTGAATAACCAATGCGTCATGATGTTTCTGATGAGCGTCCGAAACATCTTCAATATCGAACGATATCTTCGTTGCATCGAGCTCTTTTTCTTCCGCAGTCCTGGATTCATTTGGGATGGGATGTCCTTCAGGTCCTTCTCGTGCGTGCCTTTTTGCTGCAGAATAGGTAAGGCCACACACTTCTGATCCTCCTGTAATGCAGTTTACAACCTTCGTTGGAACGGGTGACGTTGGTCTTTTCGAATCATCACCTAGAAGGTTTTTAAGATGTCCATTCGATTTGAGGTATGCGATCTCCTTCTTCAAGCTGATACAATCATCTGTATTGTGTCCGTGGTCGCTGTGGAAGTCGCACCATTTTGTTTGGTCTTTGTCCTTGCTAGGACTCTCTGGTTTTTTGGGCCATCGTACGTTGACTTCCAAGTTTCGTAGAGAATCCACCAAGTCTTTCGTTGTACCTGCAAAATGGTAAGTTGACAAATCTGGATATCTTACTTTACCTTTACCTTGGTTCGAACGTTTATTCTGATCGCGTCGAGAATTATCAATCTTGTTTACTCGTTTAGGTTTGAAATCATGTTTCTGCGCTCCAAGATTTTTCTTATCGTTCGAGTGTTTACGCCGGAAAAGGGCATCATCTTCGATCCTCATGTGTGCCAACGTACGAGCTCGTACATCATCGAAGTTTTCTGGTGGATACTTCGTTAAATCTGTGTATAACTCCGAGGATGTATCTAGTCCACGTTTGTATGCTTCGATCGCCGTCCGCACATCGCAGTTCTTAACTTCGATCATCTCTGCATTGAACCTGTTAAAATATTCACGGATGGTTTCACCTGTTTTTTGCACGACATAGTAGAGATCGCTTGTTTGTTTCTCCATCTTGCGACTGCTTGCAAACTGTCGAGTAAACTGGTTTACTAATTCTGACCACGATGCGATGCTCTTGGGTTTCAAATTGATTAACCATTGCAACGCAGCTCCGGTAAGTGTTGATCCAAAGCCCTTGCACATGCATATTTCTTGAAACTGTGTTGGAATAGGAACTGTCCACACTAGCTGCTTATATTGTGCGATATGTTCCACAGGATCAGAGATTCCAGAGTATTTTGGTGTGAAAGCTGGGATGTTATATTTTTTGGGAATATCAACGAGAGCAATCTCATCGATATAGGGTGAGGCTTGGAATCCAGTTTTAGGTTCAACTTCGATGGGTACAGCAGCTCCAGGAAGTTTGGTTAACAATGCGAGCATTGCTTTGTTTTGTTCTTCTAGCATTTTTAGTCGAATATCCACGATATCATTGGGCGGTGGATTACTAGAGGTTCCTGAAACGTTCGATAAGTTCGGAATATGAGTTATGGGGGTAGCTGCGGTGGGAACGTGCGATATAGGTTCTGGAATAGGTATAAAGGGACGAGGCCCTGTTTGAGGTTGGTTGTAAGTAAACGTGGTTGCTCCTGGGTAAGGACCTGATGGTAACGGAGGGAAGATAGGACGTGAATTGTTGACTGGAGGTGGTGGTGGTAGGCTAACTTGTGTCACTTGCGGTTGGATGAAAGGTTGCGATACTTGTGGCTGGACAAATGGCTGCGATATTTGTGGCTGGACAAATGGTTGCGATATTTGTGGCTGGACAAATGGTTGTTGGGAAACATGGGGTTGATTTTGAGGGAAGAATGGCCTCGGTTGATGAGTGGAAACTGGGATGTGAGAAGTTTGTGGATTCGATGCTCTCAATCTAGACAGTTCACCATTCATTTGTAAATTCTGCTCATTCAACCACTGGATTTGTTCTTGTGCTGCTGCCAATTGTTGCTGCAAGGTTGTTTGAGAACTGCTTGCCATGTTCCTGCACTCAATTCACAAAGAAGCTCGGAGAAATAGGTTAGTAAGCTGACGCCTTATCGAACAAGATTTTCTCAAAACGGGCCCCACGGTGGGCGCCAAACTGTTTGTGTAAAAATTTACTTAAGTTATTATCGTAAGATGTCGTGAGGCAGAATCGTCAAAAGAAAGAATTCTCATTCGATAAAACGTGCGATAAAGAAAAATAAAATGACAGAAAGATTGATGACGCAGGAAAAACCTCTGAATCGAGGAAAAAACCTGCGGCCGACTAAACAGGATAGTCGACGTTGCACTACTGATCACCAATAAGGGGTGATATCCTCGATGTTACAATGGTATCATACGATTACAATAAAGAAATGAATGCTATCGAACGTAAATACAGAGAATAATATTGTTATTGCTATTTCTCTTTTGGAATCAGTTGTCCCCAGTGTAGGATCTTGAATCTCTTTTATAGCTGTTGAGTTTGTAACCGTTCGTTCATCATTGAGCCATAAATGCAACGGTCATAACTGAGGCTGATTTTTCGATCGTAACGTCTGAGTTATTGATGAGGGACGTATCTTGCTCAAACGGTCGGATTTAAGCTCGATAGACGATGGTTGTGCTTCGAGGTTATCTTGGATAAGCTTTCCTGCAATAAGAGTAAACATGGATATGTATATCGTTAGTTTAATCGTACGATCATATGATGATATCGCACGATTATCTTCGATGACCACTTGTCTTTGTTTGATGGTAGTTATATCTTTATTTCAGGACCTTATCTTAATACAGGAATATCATCCTGAAAGATATCTTACGATTCTAATCGTTCGATCGTTCGATGATAAAATTTCACCCAAACAAGAAGTATCCAAAGCTCTCAGCTTTTGCTAAAAACGGTTTCAAATGGAATTTTGTCTCTGGGAATTCTTTTTGTGTTTGGAAAGATCATTGGTTTATAAGGTCTAAATCTAATCATTGTATGAAAATTGAGACATCGATAAAGGAGGCTTAGGTGATTTGTGGGTAAGTGATCTTTATATTTTTAACTCTGACTGGAATCATCCCTCCTCCCTCTCGTTTTATCTATCTATGGCTTTTCCATCTCCATCCATCGTTCTCTCATTCCAAATATTTTCTCGGTTCGGTCTCGGTTTTTTATTTATTAAATAATTAAATTATATATAAAATTAAATAATCAAATTATATATATATATATATAGAAAAAGGATCATGCGAGAATGAAATCTTTTTAAGAGAATACGAGAATGATTCTTAGCCATTCATTTTTGTATTTCAAATACATCACCCACACAACCTCTATGGTCACCCACTTCCCCCACCTCCGGCACTACCATCACCACCGCAACCGCCTCTGCCACCACCGCCGCTGGCACCATCGACACCGCCGCCAGCACCTTCGACACCCCCGTCGGCACCTTCGACACCCCCGTCGGCACCTTCGAAACCACCGCCGGCACCTCCGAAACCACCGCCAGCACCTTCGGCACCATCGAAACCACCCCTATATATATAAAATCATTCTCGTATTCTCATAAATTGATATCGTTCTTGTTTGAACCTACCCCTATATAGGGGTGGGTTCAAATGTGAACCAGTTTTTGGTTGTGAACGTGAGGACATCCGAGAACGCCACATGTGGCGGACGACTAGGCGCCACGTCTGGTCCACGGCGGGTGACTAGGCGCGATTAATAGAAGGGCATTGAATTAAAGGGAGATGCATTATCCATTCAATACCCATCCATTATTAATTAGGAGGGACCCCAATTCCAATCCCAATCCCATTGGGGAATAAGATTATATGTCCAATCCAATTCTTAGGGAATCCCCACCAGGGACTCTAAAATATTTCTCTGCCTACGCAATTTAAAATATATTTATCCATCACTATTTGCCCTACTATCGGTGGACCATACCCATCCCGAGTTCTTCGGAAAAATTGGTTTTGTTTGTTGGTGAAATAGTGATGGGTAATGCTATCACCGATGGATCACTAACAAAATTTAGCGATGAACCTCACTCAGTGACAGATTAATGAGAGGATGGATTAGCAATGCAACGGATTAGTGAGGGGATTAATCAACGAAGTGATTAGCAAAAGAAGTAATCGGCGACGGATTAACGAATCACTAATTAGTGATAAATTAGCGACGGACATGTGAAATTAATTTCTTTTAAATTCTAACAAACCCAATCGTGTATTTTGTTGCTAATTAGTTAAGGCCACTTTTCATCACAATCCATCGCTAATTAGCAACGGATCTACGAGGGATTGGGTTTGTTATCTGTTTGTCGCTAAGTAGTTGCTAATTAGCGAAACAGAATTTAGTGCAGCTAATGTATGTCCCTAATACTTGTTTTTCAAATAGTGATAATATCTTCAAATATATAGGCGAATGATCATGTGAGAAGTTGATGTAAGATGAGAAGCATGAGAAGTTTTGATCCGAACCATTTATCACTTTTTTATCTCGTGCCTCCCCTGAATATATCGCGCTTTAGAAAGAAATGTATTGATCGTATACATGTTATCTAAGTATATCTCATTCTAATGTGTATTAATTTATCATCAAACGATTGATAACCACTTCTCACGTTAACCTCAACTTCTTACCAAAACCAAACCATCTATCTATACTTGCAATAAATAAGTAATTAGAGTGACACGTGTAGTCTCCTAGTGAGCCGACCTTAGTGTTTTCTCACCTAAACATGTATTTAGACACAATTTACATCAGCAGTTCCATTAGCACACTCACTGCTCCCTAAATCTCTCCTTAAATCATTTTTTATAATGTAAATTACGTCTAGATACATGTTTAGGCGTGAAAATTCTGAAATCGGCTAACCAAATACCCTATCATGCTAGTTACTTATTTATTACCTATGGATATTATTTAATAACTATATATGTGTGTTTAAAAATATGCTTATTAGTTTGTTACCGACTTATTTACCAAACAAGTGTATTTTTAAAAAATATTTACCAAACAAGTGTTGTTGCAAACATATTTACCAAAGTGGTGCTATTGTTAAATTGAGTTTTTTATTCTCTCTTTCCAGTTTTTTCAATTCCTTCTTCTCCTTTCTCTGTTTTACCAGCAAAACCGGTGACCTGTCTTCATTTTTTTTCTCTTTTAACGAACAAAATCGCCGGCCACAAGTCGCCGGAAAACCACTCTCTTCGAACTCATCATCAACAAAGTCACCGTTAGTTTCCTGACCCACTGTCACCATCTCACCAACCGCCACCTCGCCGGCGCTGCTCATGATCCGGTCAATCGGTGCCTCCTTCACGCGCACCGACATAGGAACGCCATGAGATCTTCGCATTGCTTCTTCTCCATCTCCAACGCCAGCAACTGTTTCTCTCTCTTTAGTTTCTCGTTCTCGCGGGACAAGTTGTCGAGCTCCTCCGCCGTCGGCGGCGGCGGAGTCACGGAGTCAGATTTCTTTGAATCCGGCGATGAAGTTGAGCCGGAACCGAGATCGTCGCTGTAGCTATAGAAGGCAGTGGTGAGGCGGAATCACTGGCGCCCGTCGGACTTTGTTTCCGGCAGGGCGACGGTCTCCGGCGGTGGATATAGGTGAGAAGGTCTTTCCGGCCACGTTTGAAGGGAGAGTGATTCAACGGATTATGAACCATTTTTCTTTGAAGAATTGAGTTTTGGAGATGGAATGGAGGAGTGATTCAAAGCTTCCATGGCGTCTTCTTCGTTCCGGCGACTTCATGGCCGGCAATTTTGGCCGTTAAAAAAGGAAAAAAAATGAAGGTGGCGATGGTGGGTTTTGGACTTTTGGTGGTGAAAAGAGAAAAGAGAAGAAGGAATTAAAAAAATAAAATAAAATATTCAATTAATTAAAAGTACACCTTTTTAGTAAATATTTTTAAAACAACACTTGTTAGGTAAATAAGTTTTAATAATACACTTGTTTGGTAAATAAGGCTATGTTTGGCAAACTAGCTGATAAGTTAACTTATGACTGATAAGGTAGCTTATGACTGATAAGGTAGCTGGTGACTGATAAGGTAGCTGATGACTGATAAGGTAACTGATAATAAGTTACGTTTGACAAAAACTAGCTGATAAGGTAGCTTATGACTGTAAAAGGACAAAAAAAGACATGTTTGAAAATTAATGATGTAAAACTTAGCAAGGGTATATTTGGAATAAAAAAATAAAAAGTCTCATAAGTCACCAAAAGGTTAGTGAGAGTAGCTTTTCAAAAAGCTAGCTTATAAGTTAACTTATAAGCTAACTTATGGCCATCCAAACATGTACCTGACTTATAAGGTGACTTATAAGTTAACTTATAAGTCACCTTATTTTTACCAAACAATGCCTAAGTCGTTTGTTACCGGTAATTATTTGTAAATATCAAATTTAAGGAAGTAACTTTCCATTAATAAGCGATATTAATGCTAAGTTGTTTTATAATTCCTTTTATCTACAAAATATATTTTATAATATTGATAATGCAAAGATTATACATCGGATAAACTAACCCAATTCAAAATTTAAAAAATTCATCTTCATTTACCTACAAATGCAATTAGGGTTCTTCATTTTCATTCACTATCTAGAGTCTACACTTCCTTCTCTTCAAAACCCTAAAACAAGAAAATTAAGAAACCCCTTCAAAAATGGTAAAATTCCTACTACTATCCTGCATTGTTTTTGCATTTGCTTTGGTTCACTCGAATGGCACCGCAAACCACCGATCGTCACCATCACCGGTTCAAGCACCACATCTATCAAAACAAAAAGAAGCGGAATCTTGTGATGTATTAATGTTCAAGATGATTCATTGCTTACCCTATCTTAGCAAAACATCAAAATTGGGTGACCCTGATGATTCTTGTTGTTCAGGGTTTATGGAGGTATGGAGGTCTGATTCAAACTGCGTTTGTGAAGCTTTGAAGGACAGTGTTGAATTAGGGTTTCAATTGAACATGACTAGGGCGGTTTATATTTCTTGTTCTTGTGGTTTCAGACATATTTCTATTGACAAATGTTTATGTAAGTTTTTTATTCATTTTATCTTTTCCGCATAGTATGTCGTACGTAATTAATGTTTGGAATTCATTATAACAAAATTGAATTTATGTGATGCTACAAATATCTAAATATTATAATATTTAGATTGATTTATAGAATTTAAGTTTGGAGGAGTTTATAAAAAGCTTTTTAATACATTTCTGAAATATAGTGTTTTATATGATGTTTATTTTTATAGGACATTTCTTTAGATAGTATCATATAAAAAATTGACAAAAACGTCTAATTTTAAAAAATTCTTTAAAAACTTGGTAAGGCGCCTAAAACATTTTAAAAACTTACTATAACACTTATAATTTTTAAAAACACTTTTTAAGAAATTTTTTTGAATTTTTTTTTGAATTTTATTGGTTTTTTTTTGAAGAGCAATATAATAATGTGTATAAGCAGAATCGAACCTGCGCCCTCTTATATACAACACAAGGTGTTATCCAACACGCCATTTTAATATAACTTTAAAGGTACAATAAACTTTTACTAAAAGATCCTTCCATAATTCTTTTTCTAATTTTTGTTATGCCGAATAAACAGGCAGCTAAAATTTCATCATCAATTCGAAATGTAATTTTAAGTTTTAAGTAAAACTTGTTTTTTTTATGAATTTGTAATATGATTTCATTTCTCAAGAAATAAGGCCATTTCAAACTCTTGTCGTCTGTGACTATTATATTGTTTTAATTGTTTTATATTCGTTGCTTTGTTAAATATAGATTTGAAAAAGAAAAAAAACAATCTATCGTTTTCATGTATCACAACGGATTCTCATACACACAATGTATTATAACTGACACTTTGTTATTCCCATTTCAGTAATACTATTTAATAAATTTAAACGTATACTTTTTTTATGTAGCAAATCTTTCACGGAAGGCATCACCGGTTTTGGCTGCAACACCTTCCCCGGCA
Organism: Centaurea solstitialis; assembly: GCA_030169165.1. Taxonomy (NCBI): domain Eukaryota; kingdom Viridiplantae; phylum Streptophyta; class Magnoliopsida; order Asterales; family Asteraceae; genus Centaurea; species Centaurea solstitialis. Next base: position 57,315 of record JARYMX010000137.1, read on the forward strand.
CTACCTCTGGTTCAACCACCGACGAAAGCGAGTGCCGCAGATTCTTTTTTGCTCTCGAACTTCTTTCTAGTATTCGTTAGTTTTAGTTGTGTATTTTACTTTCTAGACTTGATCAACACCTCAAGGTCAATATTTCTCTTAGATTGATAGACTTTTGTTAAGATTAATTATAGGGTTTATGGGTTACTACATGTTTGATTAATTTGTTAAATTTAGTGTTGAAATTTATGTTTTGATTATGGATATTAAATAACGGTCAAGTGGTTTTAGTTAGTTTAGTGCTCTCACATATCTTCTAATATGTATTTATGGTCTTTAGGAGCTTTCTTATTTGTTCTTATTCTTGTTACTTTTCTATGAACTCTTCTAAACCCTATCTTTTTTTATATGTCGTTAAAAAAATTATTGCATAAAATCGTTGGTGATGGCGGCAGCAATCACGAACGACGACAGGATGTCGCAGCCATGGCAACAACAGGCGGTGGCGGTAACGATGATGGTGGCGGGGAGAACAGTGGTGACATTTATTGTGGTTGGATGGAAATCATGGAACAGAATTAAGTACTATAAAGAGTATAATCGTTTTTTTCTTAGAATATGATAGGAAGGAATTATAATTTCTTGCTTATAAAATCTTAAAAAATAGACCAAACACATGAATGTAATTTGATCAATAGCACAAATGATTCCCATTCCACCGGATTCTAACAAACCAATAGCAACCACACTATTGTCCGGGTAGTACTACATTACTCCTTAACTTTCAACTTTATAAGTAATTGCTATATCACAAAATCTTTTTGAAATTTAAACTCCATAAAAAAAAACTAACTAATAACACATTGATAAATATAATTAAGAGTAAACTACAATTTTGGGTCTATGTGGTTTACATAAATCTTTAAAAGTAATCCCTAGACTTCAATAACTATAGTTATCGTCCATACTCTTTACATTATTTTAAAAATGGTTTCCGATCGTTAACTCCGTTAAACTTTCTCCATTAGGTAAGGGACATCTATATCTTTTTATCATTTCTTTTGTCAGTTACTCAAAGAACCAAAAATGTAGTTTACCTGATTTCTTTACTCAAAGAACCAAAACAGACAAGGAAAAGAAAAGGATCAAAAGACATAAATGTCCGTCACTTAATGAAAATATTTAACAGAGTTAATGACTACCGACCATTTTCAACGCAAAATATAAATAGCACGGACGATAACTATAGTTATTATTGAAGTCTATGAACCACTTTCAAAAATTCATGTAACCACACCAAAGGAGTGTTAGCCTAGTGGTAAGGCTTGGGCACTACATAGTGGTGAACCCGAGTTCGAGCCCTGGGGGACGCATTCTGGAGGTACGGGGGCTTCGACCTCGGGCTGCATGCTTTAGCAGTCGGGCTTCGGCCCAAAATTGCCGAGGATTAGTCTGGGCCCAATGTGGTCTGGGATACCTCTTCTAAAAAAAATTCATGTAACCACAAAGACCGAAAATTGTAGTTTACTCTATAATTAAATATAGAACATTTGTTAGAGCTCTACTAAACAAAATAAATATCCAAATTATAACAAATACGACTCGATGACAACAAGCCTCTAACCCCAAATTAACGTCATGGCTAACGCTATGTAAAACAACACGATAACATAATATGTAGCTACTTCCCAATGCAGAACTTTGCAAAAATATTAGTCAAAACCTCTTCAGATATATCTTCTCCGCTTATTTGGCCAAGTGCAAGTGCGGCGTCCCTCAAATCTATCGTCCAAAAGTCAAACGGAAGATCATCCTCTATCGATGACTTCAACCTCGTTAAAGACTCCTTTGTTCGAAGAAGCTGCTCACATTGTCTCTAAATTACAATATACATCAACAAATAAAATCAGTGAAAAATAATCATAACATCATAGTGTTTGCATTCTGTCTTTCTTTTCTGCAGCCGCGGACCCAGAATTTTTTTCAAATGGTGTCACGACTTGACTATTGGTCTACTGATTAGTTCATTGTTTTTCATATATTAGGTCTTGTATTCGAGCCTTTTATTTAAAACATAACAAAATCTGAAATTATAACCTAAAAACTAAAAAAAATGAAACTAACAAGATTCGAACTCGGGGTCTGGGGTAGAAGAAAAGCATTGCACTGGAAACTTGTGTTTTTATGGTAGTTTCAAAATATATAAGGTCGCACACAACAAATTGATATTGTGACACTTTTCACGACCCTACAAGTCCATCCCTGCTTTTTTGGTAATTAACGGCTTTCCACCAAACTAGTACTTTCTGGGAAGTGAAAAAATAACACCTTTTTCTTGAGTTTTAAAGCTAATAGCATCCAATTTCGCTAATCGGCTGCACTAGATTGTCAGATATATCAGTCAGCCCACAAAAACGTGTTTTTTTCACTTTCTTGCTGGAAAAGTGCTAGTTTGGCGGAAAACCAATCAAGAAAGAATATTATCGAACCTGGTTCACAGCCCACTTTCTTCCACCTGCAGGAATATTTTGGAGGCCAACGAGGTCCAGAATTGCAGTCTCCAAATCCGAAATTCCTTCACCTGTTATAGCGCACGTATAAATACGCTTATTAAAAGACTGGTCGTCTACAATGTTCGCAAACTCAGAGCATGCAGATGGGGCACAATCGATCTTGTTGATCGCCAAAATCACTGGAGACCCAGAGGCGGCCTGTTGTCACAAACAAGAATCAAGGGTGTCAGTTAATTTGGTGCAAGATTGCTTTTTACAGTAAAAAAAATCATATATTTCCAGTCACACGTTGAGCGTATCCCATTTTAGCAAATTTCCGGTTTAAAGCTTTTAATTTTGGGTGTCATCGTTTGACAATCTTTTTGGGTCTACCTCTGAAGCCGGCATTAAAAGGCAACCTCTAAATCGCTTTGTTTACCTCTTAATAGTTCCATTAAGAGGCAACCTTTGAATCACTAAGAGGTAGAATCTTTTTTGGCAAAAAAAGGCTGCCTCTTAATGGTTCTAAAACCGTGTAAATGATTTTGTATCTTGGGCCTCCCTCTACCATTCAGCGCGCTAATTTCATTATGAACATTACCAAACAACCATATTTCATATTGCACTAGATTATAAGTCCCTTAATCATTCTGACCACTTAATCATCCTGCACCAAACCATTCAGCAACTGCCAAACAGCCAAGATTTGAAAAAAAAAACAGGTGTGACAAGAAATAAACAAGCGGGGTCGCCTACAATTATAGTAGCAAAAAAGATTAGATAAATAGAAATGAGTTGCAAAACCTTGGTGTGTTTTATTTTATCGAGCAATTTGGCATCTTCCATTGTCCATCCATCAACAGCACTAACCGCCATGATAACGACATCCGCACCCATTGCAACAGCCTCCGATCTCTCAACACCTACATATATGTGTGTGTATATAAGAATCATTATATAATAAGGAGGAATACATTCGGTTACTAATAAAGGATTGTCTCACCTATCTTCTCCACGATATCATCAGTTTCTCTTATTCCAGCTGTATCAAGTAGTGTGACCGGGATGCCATGAACTGTCACATTGGCTTCCACGACATCCCGTGTTGTTCCAGCAACATCTGTAACTATTGCCCTTTCACTCTGAAAGCTAAATCATAAATACTCAATGAGAAAGACACAAACAAATATCAAAATTTCTGTTTCTTGATGATAATGTAATGTGCTTGTTGTAACAAAATTAATAATTTGCAAGAAGATTAAATGTGTTTACTTTTGAGTCTTCGAAAAAAGTTACGCAATTACTAATTAATTTGGGCATACCTTACTCCACGAGTTGAGCAGACTAGATTTCCCAACATTTGGCCGACCAATAATGGCTATCTGTAAATAGAATGTATTATTTATCTTGTTAAATATGTTCCAACTTATTTCATAGATCGTAAGTTGACTAGTTGACTATTTGTATAGCTTGAGAACTCTTGAAAGCGTGTCGCAACATACCTGTATTCCCGATTGTAAAAATTTGTCATAGTTAGCGGTTTCCATTGCACTCTCCACATCATGTGACATTGAATGTATTTTACTCAAAATTAGATCCATATCTAGTGGCGGCATTTCATCGTCAAAATCTAATCGAGCTTCTATCTCGGTAAGCAACTCAATGCATTGTGCTCTTAGTGATTTGACCAATGAAGAAAAACCACCCTGCCATAAGAAGTGGATATTACTTGCTATTAGCATTGCCGCTAAAAGACCAATACAAAATATTTAAGATTGAATTCTAGATTAAACGGGTTGCCTGAATTCCTGCCAATGCAGCATCGGCAGCAGCCACAGACTTGGCCGAAACAAGTTTTCCGACATCTTCGGCTTGAGAGAGGTCCAATCGACCGTTTAGGAAAGCGCGAAGGGTGAATTCACCTGATACAAGAGAACGAAATGTAAGCATAATGGTAGGTGGGTAGAACTCTCGAATTGTAACATGTATATCTGAATGAAAAGTCAATAATATCATAAAGTTGTCAAAACTCTAACGTAGAAATTGAGATTCAAAAACGATATTTTAACTCTCAAACAAAGCTAAATGAGACGTCAATGGTTTAAATGGAAATTAGCAATCTTACCACACATTTCATAACAATGTTTGGTTCTATGTGATTTTCCGGGTTGGTTTGATTTGGTTTGGTTTTGGTTCGTAAAAATTGGGTCAAAAGATCGATATAAACCTATTTTTGGTAATGGAAATATTGGCATCATCATACCTTTTGTACACAAGTTCATGTTTCATGATACATATTCTTAATCACATGAATCTATCAAGTAAGGATTTCCTTCCTCTTAATGGCTCACTATACAACTCATAGGGCGTGTTTGTTAGCAGCTTAATGAGACTCATAGCTTATTCGGTCAATGGTGGCTTAATGATATAGAAAGTGGCTTCAATAAGTATAATAGGGGTGCCTTATGCAAAAAGCCAAGTTTTTTTTCCAAACTTGCTCCTTCGAATCTATACAAACAAATTAATCCACACAAACACACAACTTTATCCATACAGGACTTAATGGAAAACCAACGAAACGTCCCCTTACCCCTCACGACACCCTATCATATGAACACATCGTAATTTCACGTTGCATCACTAACCTAAGTGCTTGTATTCATGGGTTAACTTCTAAAAAAACTTGTAGAAATATTAACTCAACCTGGTTCCGCAAGCCTTGCCCCAGCTTCTAGACAAACTCTTAGCACTCGATGTAGACAAACATCACTCCCATGACATTGTAGCTCAACCACATCTTCTCGCGTGTATGATCTTGGCGCTAACATGGGTACCACTAAAACCTGCAAAAAGAACAAATTCCCATAATCAACCATGGGAAACAATATTCTCCGATTTCTAAACTAAAAGATCCACCTTCTAAAATCTCAATAAATCTGAGTTTTTGGGGGGTAACCACTTATAAGCAAATGATAAGCAACACAAACTGAGTCAGGGGCTGTTTGGCAGTTGCTGAATGGTTTAGTGCTTGAATGATTAAGAGGCTATTATGATATTTGGCAAAGTAAAATATGGTTATTTGGTAATTTTTTAGAATGAAATTAGAAAGCCCAATAGTTAAGGGAGGGTCAAGATACAAAATCATTCTTTGCCAAACAAGATTCAGCTCTATGCGATTCAGAAGTTGCTTCTTAACGGAATTATTAATAAGTAAACAAACAACACAGGTTATCAAGAAAACCGAAGCTACAATGAAAAAGAAACAAAACTAAATCGTTTAACCTCGTCAACAACATTGCCATGAGAATCACATACAACACCATATTCCACAACATGACTAGTAGGCTGCCAAGGTAAGCCCTTTTTCCTTCTCTTTGAAGGTCGAAAAACACGGCCAGCTATATCGACAGCTGACGGGCCGGATAACCTTACAATACCCACCGCACTCGCCTGCCCACCCAAAGAAGTAACAATGGCAGCAATTGTACTACTAGAATTCACATCCGGGTCTGATGGGTTCAACCCCTCTGAGCTCAACCCGACCCGCTCATCTTTCTTCAATACCAGAGTGCTCTCTGCAAATCACAATTAGAACACACAGTTTATCTTTGATCATGGATTGCCTTTTCAACTTCCAAAAATGCAAGAAAACACAAATCATCATAAAGGGTATTAGAAAAATCAATCTTTTTGCACACCCATGATATGCTTTTCCAACTTCCAAAAATGCAAGAAAACACAAATCATCATAAAGGGTATCAGAAAAATCAAATCTTTTTGCACACCCACCACAAAAATTGAAGTATTCAAGATTAGGGTATTTGGTGGAATGAAGAGAGAGTCGAGGGTATTGAGAAAAATAGAATTTTTTTGCGTAAATAAAGAAAAAGATTATGGATACATATATACATACATAGAGAATTAGAAATACCTGTGGTGGAGGAGAAATGAGGGGAGGTTGAGAAGGAGATGGGTTTAAGAGGTGGAGAAGAAGAAGAGAGGAAAAGAGGGGATGATAGGGTTTTAAGAGTACGGATTACAGGAGGTATGGAGGTTGTGGGTTTTGAAGTGTGATGATACAAGTGTGTGAGAAAATGGCGGAACGCAGGAAGAATAGCCATTGCTAACCCTCTAGTTAGTTCACCATTGTTTCGGGATAGAGGGTGATTTTTTGGGTATATAATACAACCAACATCAACTTCATTATTTGTTCAAAACAAAAATATAGAGTTAATTACATTTTTGGTCCCTGTGGTTTGGTGATTTTAACACTCTGAGTCCATTTTCAAAATAATTATGGATTTGGCACCTGTGGTATGCATTTTCTAACACTCTCGGTCCATGACATTTACACTTTATAACACTCTGGGTCCATGACTTCTAACTCTGTTAAATACTTCTGTTAAATGGATTTAATACAAGGGTATTTTGGTCTTTTAATACTTCTTAATTTGTTTATTAATTTTTCATTTTTGTTTGATTCATCTTCTTCAACCCTACTATCACCCACCAGCCACCACTACCATCCATCACCCCCACCACCAACACCCATCACCCCCACCAATCACCACCACCACCACCATCATCAACATCACCACCACCAATCACCACCACCAACTTGGAAGCAGAATCAATTTCAAAATTTTATATCAAAAAACCCCTAATCTTAGGGTCAAAAAATCCTAAGAACTCAAGCCACTGTCCAAAACAACAAAAAATAAGCCCAATGGTGTGTTTGGCGGTGGTGGAATACAGAAGCGGCGGTGGTGGTGGAATACAGAAGCGACGGCGATGGGTTGTTGGTGGAGGAAGATAAAAGGGGGGAGGAAAGGAGTGGAAGGTTCTAGAGTTTTAGAAACCCTAGATCGGAGGTGGGAGAAGGTGGAGGTGGGTTTGGGTGGTCGGTAATGGAGGTGGGAGGCGGTGGCCGACAGAGGCAGTCGACGATGATGGAGGTGGGAGGCGGTGACCGGTGCTGAAGGTGGGAGACGTTCGACGGTGCCGGATGTGGGAGGCGTTCGATGGTGCCGGAGGTGGGAGGAGGTCGACGGTGCCGGAGGTGGGAGGCGGTGGCCGGTGATAGAGGTGGGAAGTGGTGGAGGTGGGTTTGGGTGGCCGGTGGAAGGTGGAAGGTGATGGAGGTGGTGGTGGTGATGATGGTGGTGTTGGTGGTGTTGGTAGGGGTGATGGATGGTGGGTGGTGGTGGAGGTGGGAGGTGAGGGAGGTGGTGGTGGTGGTGATGTTGATGATGATGGTGGTGGTGTGATGGTGGTGGTGGTGGTGGTGTGGTGTTGGTAGGGGTTATGGATGGTGGGTGTTAGGTAGTGGGTGGAGATGTGATGGTGGGTGTTAGGTGGTAGGTGGAAATGTGATGAGGTTGTAGGTTATAGGGATGATGGAATAAGATATGTGGGAAGATTTGACATATCTTGATGGTGATAGGACACATATAGCAGGTCATATATATATATATATATATTATATATACACAATATATAAATAATTAAAAAATCAAACCAAAAAAATAATGGAAAAACAAAAAATAATTATTAAAAGACTGAAATGCCCCTGCAGTTAATTCATTTAACAGAAATATTTAACGGAGTTAGAATTGTGGACCCAAAGTGTTAGAAAATGCATACCACAGGTGCCAAATCCATAATTATTTTGAAAATGGACTTAAAGTGTTAAAATCACCAAACCACAGGGACCAAAAATGTAATTAACTCCAAAATATATTAAGGCTATGTTTGGCAAGCGTAGCTTATAAGCTAGCGGATAGCTGATAAGCTAGCTGTTGATTGATAAGCTTGCTAGTAGCTGATAAGCTAGCTGTTGAACAAATTATGTTTGGCAAAAACTAGCTTATGAGTATGTAAAATGACCAAAAAGGGTATATTTGAATTTAATAATTAATATTAATAAGGGTATAATTGGAAAAAGCTACAATAAGCTCCTCATAAGCTACTCAAAGTAGCGTTTCAAAAAGCTAGCTTCAGCTAGCTTCCTGGTACATGTTTGGATGGACTAGCTTATAAGCTAGCTTATGCTTGCCAAACAAAGCCTAACTCTTAACATTCATTATAATATTAAAGCATTGTTTTTTTATAAAAATGCCTTTTTGGGAGTGCATATTATAAGGGGGATTTTCACTATTTTCAGCTTAAATCCCTATTTTCAGCTTATCAAGTCTTGAAGGAAGAGAAAAAAAGTTTTGAAGTGTTTAAGATTGCTTTTCAAATACTTTTTATTGCGTTCGTGAAAAGTTGAAATAGAGTTTTTGAGAAGTTGGATTGGTGTGACTTCTCCAGAACGCAAATGCAAAAAGGATCCAATTTGGGCAGCGACACACATCGTCTTCTCTGACTTGGGCATCAACGGCTCCGATTTCTCTTCAGAACAGCATCATCTTCTTCTATTTGTGTATCGGTTTGTAAGATTTCACTGATTTGAACATCGATTTTGGATTTGTGATTTTAGGGTTTCCTGATTTGGACATAGATTTAGGGTTTGATAAGCTAAAAGCTATTTAAACATTTTTTTAATAGTTTCTTCTCCACAACACATAAGTTGATAAGCACTTCTACCAGAAAGGCAATTTCAAACACCCCCTAACTTAGTTTATAAATTTGGGTATAACCTAGCTTATTTTTTATGTTTATGTTTGGATGGACATGAGGCAACTTATTTATAAGCTATTTGAAGTAGTTTATGAGAAGTTTTGTTGGCATTTTTTAATTATTATTGACAATTAAAATAAATACTAATTATTTTGTCTTACCGCCATAAATGCCTCACATTATATATATAACATTTATCAGGAGTTATGAACAGTAACTCTTGACATATTTACATTTGCCCCCCTGTATTTATAATCGTATCGTCGACATGTTCGAAACGAGCCTAATATTGAATACTTTTTGATGTTATTATTTTATTACATACCATATATACTACGATATATCGAATATTGATTAAAATATGTTAAAAAAATACGTTTTAATTTTAATAAATTACATTATTATAATCGTATCGTAGATACGTTTGAAACGAGCCTAATATTGAATAGTTTTTTATGTAATTATTTTATTATATGCCATATATACTATGATTATATATGTATTTTAAACGTATTTCAATAATATTTTTTACTTTATAGTTTTCTATTTTTAATTTTACACATTCATCATATTATATATATTAGCATTTGACACGAAGATGAATAGTAAAGTATAAGAAGAAAGTACGACTTTGTCTCTGTGGTTTGATATTATAACGCTTCCCCCCCCCCCCCCACACACACACACGTTATCTACATGCTAACAGCCACGTAAAATAGACATCAGCTGCAATGGATAACTTTTTTTATATTGTAAGCATATAGTTCAATACACAACACAATGCATAAAGTCCGTCATATTAATCTTCGCTTGACAACATATGTATAAACTTTATATTTCATATGAATCCATGTTACTACTAATGATAAAATCTATTACAGCTTATAAACCGGTACGAAGTCCGGGGCTCTTAATAACTAGTTCACAACAATTTTCATATTTTTTGTGTATGGGTATAATTATCGTTCTTTTCATGTAAACGACTACCCACTAAAGTAAATTGAGATAGATTTCGTTACAAAGAAGTGCTGAAATGGATAATCGCACGAACGACTAATAAGTTGTGAAATCGATTAATTCCATACATTAATGTCATTTGGAATAATCATGATTACACAAAAGCAACATGAAAACAAGAAGAATCATTTAAAAATGAGTATCTGGATTTCTATAAAATTGTAAGTCCTCTAACCTTATCTTAGATTTCGACGGTGAAATCTTATTTTCAAGAGTGGAGGAATATAATAATCAGACTTTGAATGTGATGGGAAAAGTTAGGCCTTGTTAGTTTGTTTGTTTTTACGTGGTTTTCAGCTCTTATTTGTCACTTATGTTGGATTCGTTCAGACATAAAACAATTCAAACCGTTTTTTTTTCTCTATTTAAAATTCTTAACACTTAATGTCCTCTGAGTAAGTAAGTGATAACTTAGCCACTTAATTACCTCTTATTGCTGTCTAACACCATTCTTTTGATTTTATCCTTGATTTTTGCTTAGATGCACCTCGAATTTGCAAAATTGCCAAACACGAAGATTGTATATATGTATGTTGTATTTTTCAGGACATATTGAATTACTTAAATCAAGGCTTCGATATGTGAGATATGATTAAAACTTTGTAGCCTCGTAAATTTACCAACATCCTTCTTCTTTTTTTAATTACATCCTTTAATCATCAATGTTCACTTCAATTGATGTATTTAAGTTGAAATTTTTAGGAATAAAATAAACAATTATAAATGTTCAGACGCTTGTTAGTTTATAAAAATAAATGATCTTATTGATTCAGATTTCAACACCACCTCTTAAAATCAAAAGAGAAATCAGACTCCAAAGCTTAACACCTCTTTAAAAATAAACACCACC